>JAHBBA010000299.1:0-14270 GCA_018806925.1 Skeletonema costatum | reverse complement strand
TAATCACAAGCTGTGCATGTACCTATGTGAGCAAAATGTAACACCTTCTACTTCATTCTATTCACGTCAGATTCGTTGTCATCTGAATCTGATTTGATCGGGCATTTCCATGTATCATTGATGCTGCCTACTCAATCTACTATTCATGATCAAGCTTTGTGCACATGAGATACGGGAGGACGTTATGAATCACAACGTTTGCAAGACTTTTACCACGTTGCTGCTGTCTGAATCTCCATTCCGTCATCTACCATCGTTATCGATCTTGAGTTTCTCTGATAAGTTCTCCTCGAGGGAGACAGAAGAGGTGGCGGCGGTAGACTTGTCATCATCATTGACATCTCTCTCCTTCTCTGCTTCAACTATTTTGGCCCCCCAAACAGCGAGCTCAAGTATGGTCATGCCCTCCTTCAATAACGCATAGTGCTCGCCTTTGTAGTGCTCCGCCCTGTCGAGGACTGATTGCATCCATTCCTGAATGACTCGAGTCTTATCCACCTCCCCCACGTTGATAAGGGGGAGATCTTCATTGATCCGGCTGATCTCAGCTTTCATAGTGTTCCTCCACTCCTCGAGGTGCAGAGATGACACGAAGTCATGTATGCCACCAATCAGATCAATTCTTACAAGTCGGCTGCAACCGACAAACGCTCCACCTTGGATCATGCCTCCTTTCAACGGCAATGGATACTCGTGTGAGAGATTGACACCCACCGAATGCCTGTCCCTCAACAACTTCAAGTCCTAAGGGCAGGTCCAACTCTGTGACCGCACAATCTTGAAAGGCACGGAGCCCAATCCTAAGAACGTTAGGCATCTTGATGTTTCTCAGAGAGTTGCATTGATCAAATGCACTCTCTCCGATCGTTTCCAAGTCTCTACCAAACTCCACACTAGACAGCCCAAAGCACGCGTAGAACGCCGAGTATTCAACGTTCTTGACGCCCAGCATCAACATGATTGTTAGAGAACTGCACAGACAGAATGCATGTGTCTCAATGGTGTCAACGAAGTGATGAATATGTATACCGAGGAGGTTATGGTTTCTTTCAAAGGCAGATGCGCTGATGGATGTGACGCTTTGATCTACAACTACGAAGGGGACGAAAGGGGCTCGTCCTCCGGTGTAGATGAAGATTCGTGGTGCTGACATTGACATCGACTGTGTGAGGAGAAGACGTGATGAGAGTGAGAGGATCTCTAAGCTCTTGCCAGTAAAGTAATGTTCATGAGATAGTCCCTCTCAGTAACAATACGGATCCGTTGTAGCGATGTGAATTAGTCTTCCGGATTTAATTGAAGTCTTCAGCTGCGCTGCGCATCTACGTTCTGAATATTTAGTGAACGACGTCTTCCTCAGTCTGTCTTGAACTTCGAGAGGCGACAGATGACAATGCGGTTATGAAGGTTAACTCCTTACAGTACGATTCGATACTCCCCCTTTACACTAACCACGTTCAGGGACCTTGAGACAAAATTCCACTTCCTACCTCTAGAGTACTTACTAATACTTATTAGGCACACGTCATGAGAAAGACCGACAGCTAGTGAAGCGCAGAATAGAGGACTCTCTCTTTGTTACGAAACTAATTACTATTTGCGAACCCCCGAACCCGTCGCTCCATTGATGGATGCGCTCGAACTATGTAAGCTAAAGAGGTGACTCCGGAGGATTGGGAATGTGAATGCTTCATTAGATTTGGTGACTCAACTAGATAAGTACGTAGATAGCCAGACTATATGTAGTTGCGTGGAAGATGATCAAGCCCAAGTTCTCTATACGTGACGATGTGCCGTAATGAGTAAGAGTTGGACCTATCCTCTTTCATCCTCGTATCATCATCATGCCATTGCCTGCACATCTTATATCAACCTCGAACCTTGAATCATTCTTCTTCACATCGTCATCGTCATCGTCACGTCATCGTCATCGTCATTCAAGGGAGGGCTACGACTCGATAGTTGCCTCGCAGCCTTGGTGTAAATAACAAGATGAAGATCCAGGCGCAGATGGCTAGCTTTGTGGTTGTGGGCTGTTGGACAGAATGCTGTGTTCTTCAAGCACTCCATACCTGCAGTTTCGTAGAAGAACAAGATCAAGCCCTCTCATCCTACCGTGACAACTTGCTGTAAGCGTACGCTGAATCAATCCTCCTTCCATCGTTGGTCATCATTATCATTATCATTGCCATTGACTGCATATCTCTCTTAAACCTCAACTCATTCTTTTTTACATCGTCATATTTCAGATCTTCGAAGACACGCTAGAGGCATTCGTTTTTTTTTAATGATTGCATCTGGCCCTGATGAAGAAATTGGAGTTGTCACTACGGTGCAAGCCAAGTGACACACTTTGTCTTCGTCTTCGTTTAGTACTTTTGGCTGACAACGTTGCTCACTGCACATTGATATCGCTTCTATCCATCCTCCCTCTACCATCTGCTATCTTTTTACTTCAATGACTCACTCAGTGCTCACCAGTTAGTACCGGAGCATGCCGCAGATATTGAAGCCTTGACTCGAATTTGTGAAAGTTGCAGACTAGTGATCCGGTATCAATGCAGTTCGTGCCATTTCCTTGGAGGCAACTCCAAAACATCGATCGGCGGTTTCCTCCACCACTGGGGCCAACAAGTCCAAGTGATGGCTTTGAAGGCAGCGGTGTGATCATCAAAGAAGTGAACTGGCGATGTTAGCTTCTTGATATCCCACACAAGGAGTTTGTTTGCATTGGCATTGCCACCGCTGTAAGCATGGATCGCTCATCAAAGGTTCTCTTCAAGGTCTCTTTAACTTTAAGACCGCACACTTCTTTGCTTGTGTGCGCTCAATCTCATCTCATACGCACTATCCGATCGGAGATCACGGAGGTTGATGAGACAATCTCTTCTTCCTGACGCTAGCAAGCTGGATGCTTCCACCTATCCCACAATTACTTTCTCCACGGGATGATCCCACCGCACCAGCAGATGTTGTCCCACCTCACTCCACGCTGCGGAGGTAACCACATCATCCAACTCAAATCACTAAGCTGCGTGACCTTGCTCGTTGCAGCATTGCATAAATACACACAATACAATTGCCCCAACACATTTGAGAAGACCAATTGTCATTCATTACTGTATGTACATTATCTAACCAGATTGCAATTGACACACTCCCATCACCATTAATTGGATTCGTCAACTTCTACGTCTACTCTGCGATGCCACAAGTTGCATAGCTAGCACACATCGGCCCGCCTCTGCCTCCTGGGTCTACCTCTAAATATGTGCTCATCATGAGCTTTCATTGGCCAACTAGAAGGCAGGCAAGATTCGGAGTTAGATACTTAAGACAGAAGTAAAGGCTTCACAACGGCATGAATGATGATGCCAGAGATTAGATGCCCGATGCGATGCGACAGCGGGAAAAGAGTGCCCATCTTCATCCCATCGGCTTTTTTTCCAGGCCCACTTCCAAATCAGAATACTGAGAGTCTCCATAGTTCTCGCTGCAGATTTATGAAAAGAATTGACATTCATGTAGTCATCGGGGGTCGTGAGAAGATTTCTCTAAGTGTCTCTTCTTCCAAACTTTCCTACCTCCTACGATCTTGTCTCTCTTGCCGCTGCAGATTCGAGATGCTTCAAAACATTATTTAGACAAACCGCTGCAAAATCTCGACAGTTCAAAAGCGGCGGCCACAGCAGCAGCTTAGTGCACCCTTGCATGGCGATCTGCATCTATAATTCTTCATAATTCTGTGCATCCACAGTCCTCCTCTATGGTAAGTTCCTCACACATGCAGGAAGAGTGGCGAGGCACGACAAATCATCTGAGTTGAGAGTTTCCACTTGGGTCGGCAATCTACAACTGCGACGTTTGACAGGAAGATCGAAATAAATGGAAATTAGATACTATCAAGACTACCATACTATTGTTGTCAGTCCTGTAATGCCACCACACCAATGTGCACGGCACCGGATGGCAAGAAGGGCAGTGGATTCTTCATCATAGACGGAGCTCACCGAAGAGCACCGCTCGCCGCTCTATCACACAGTCACTCAACACGGAGCCAGAAGAAATCGAGGAACAGCAGCAGCGGATCCCTCTGATAAATCCAAGCGTTGTTCTTCCGCCTCATCACTTCCGCTCCGTTACGATGGTAAGCAGAGAGGCAAGCGGCCACCATAAAATGTATTAGCAGTAGGCAAAAATAAATAAAACGCGAACACCGAATTTTGTACCAGCTTCTACGTAAGATAGGATTCTACGTATATTTTTTAAACCTCGGTTCTGAAAGTCTGGTGACTGGATGAATCTTCATCACTAGCTCACCAAAATTGTCCAAAATGGCGCCAACAAACCGAGAAAATGCCAATCTTTCAAAAGCCTCCACCATGGCCATTATTTGTTATGCACAAAAGCTACACATGTATTGATTACTTCCCGCATCTCAAAGAGTCAGTATAGTAATTGATAAGCAATGCTACGCTCCAAGGCACCTCCTGCCACCGGCATTGGTATCAGTGTCGGCGGCGGTGCAGTTACGATAACATCACCACAAGATCGCAATGACAACTCTTCCTCCTCCAAAAGAATGTTTCCCTTTCGTCAAGACACTGCCTCGCCCACCGCCGCCACCACCACCTTTCGAGATCAGCAGCAACAAGAGGAAGTGAGCGTCTCAAATCTACGTAAATTATATTCGTCATTGTTGGAGGAGTTGGCTCCGCTGCATCACGAGCTGGGCACTTCATCATCACCCGGCTGTGGGCGGAGCTTATAGTGATTCCTCTGTCAGCAATGCCGCCAATAACAGAAATACGAACAGCTCCAACAAGAACGCCAACTACAGATGGAAGAACAACGGAACAATCACCGTAGACGGGGCAGATGACACGGGATACGATTATTCCTACACTCCGGATAATTCCGTGCAGTCGTGGCGATTGGGTGGCTTGCGTAGTGCTAGTGCTGCTACTAATAATAATAAAGTGCAGCATCATCATCATCGCAATGCTAGCAGCAATGCTAGTGGACCAAAAAGATTGGTAACAAGTTGGGTAGTAAATTGAGTGGGTTGGGAAAGAAGGGACGAGGAGTTGAGGGAATTACGGGAGGGGATTGGTCGAAAGATGGAGTGAGACGATATCATACTGGTGGGGTTACTTCCCCTACTGCCTCTGCTGCCTCTGTGATGAGAGATGCTTTGAATAGTGCAGTGGAAAACAAAGCTGATGGTAATGATGTTGATGATCTCAATGAGGAGGAATTGATATCAGTGGAGGATGCTTCTGTGGACAATCTGAATCTTCAACTGGATCAGCGCTTTTCCATTCAAGATGATGATGATGATAACGAAGGAGAGGAAGAGAATGACGATGAAATGTTTGACGTCAACATTCTTTCTCCGGTCCCTTCCGTGGATGTTGATGATGATAACGAGGACAACGATCAAGCTATATTCCAATCGGATGACTGCCTTTTGCCAACTTTGGAACCACCACCGCCATCAACTTCATCATCATCTATTCCTGACACCATTCTACAAACCAAGAGCAGCAACAACAAGATAAAGAAGAAGAAACAAACAGCAGCAACAATCATGAAATCAAGCAGTAGTAGTGTCAGCAGTGGCAACTCCACTCCATCATCACCACCACCACCACTTTCGACATTTGAATCACTCTACAATGACAATCCTACAACTACTTGGCATTTGCGTTTCTGCTTACGTTCCCGCGACTCCACATGAGCAGCAATTACTACAATCATTGGGTAATAGTAGCAGTAGTAGTGCTGTTGACAATACGAACAATGGTTCCAACAAGGCAAACTCCATCATGTCGGGTATCAACATGGCTCAGAATAGTGAAGTCCGAGTGTGTCATTCTCTCAAAACGGATTGCAGAGATACTTTGTTTGAGTGAGCGAAGGAAGGGTCGTAAGTTCATTGGATTGTCCAATAACTCATCATTACGGAACAACAACAACACCAACAATTATCGGAATAATTCCGTCACAATGATTGAGTCGTCATCTGAGGAAGAAGATGATGAGTTGGAAGTTTTTTGAGGCGGAATCTTCATGGCAAGACTTATTACAACATGACAATCAACTGAATATGATAGGATGGGATATACGCTGCAAAGTAGATATAGATAGAAGTGGAAAGTCAGTGGTCATAATGACAGCAAAGGAAGTGATTTGCATTGTTATATAATTATACGTCTCCCCTGATATTTTGGCTTGTAGTAGTCGTTAGAAGGTGCATAGTGGCTCATTTGAAAGCTAATTCAATGGAGAATAAAATCCAACCTTTGGAATCTTCAATCCCCATCACTTGGCCACCATTCAATCCCACGCACTACTCGTGCACTACTATTTCCTCCAAATTCACCCAATCGTTGATATCTCAGCTTGTAATAGTAGTAGGAAGGTGATGAGTGGCGTTTTGGAAAGCCCTCGTTGCGCTCTATCGATTGGTTGTAGTGTCAAGACCAAATATCGATGTTTTGCCAATCAGCTCAACTCGAGAGGGGGTTAGAATCCGAATTTCGAGGCCAAAATCAGAGTCAAAAGTTCGGATTTCAACCAAAAGAGGAAGAGTTAACGATACTACTACTACTAACGTCACCACTGTCAAAATCAATGTCACTAAACAGAGCTCGGCCTCCCTGCGGTTGCCTTCGCGGAAACACACTCTCCAACGATCAGCCCATCAATGATAATAGTTTACGACGAAGATCTCCAAAAGCGCCCGCATTAATCAGCGATGAACATGATGGGTTGATTGTTGTGTCGTCAATAACGTTCTAAACACAGCTCGTCCTCCCTACCGGTCGGACTCGCGAAAGAGCGACCACTTGGATCAGCACCATCAACGATAGGTTGGTTGGCCGAAGATCCATCAAGACACTTCACGACAAGCAGGCGAAGAACATGATGGGTTGATTGAGGTGGAGTCTAAACGCTGCGCTGAAGACACTTCTCTTAATGCGGTGCCGTCCATGATTGGTTGTTACGTTGAACTTATAATCTCTCTCCCAATCAACTCCTCCTCCACCATCATCATCATCATCATCGTCACTTGAACTTGTTTGGTGGAGGAGGAGTTGATTGGGAAGAGGAGAAGTGATATAGTAGGAGCAGTGCTTGTTGTTGGAGGAGGAGGATGTGAGTTGGTGATGTGATGATGGTGGAGGAGGAGGATGTAAATATTGTTGGGTGGATTGTTATGTCTGTTGACACGATGAATGATAGTTAGGTGGATGGTAATTAGTATTGGACGATACCGATGCCAACCCATCATGGATCACACTCATCGTCGAGAAGTGTCTTGTTACTATCATTGATCTTACTGCATTAAAGGAAGTGTCTTCAGCGAAGCGTACTTAGTCTCAGTCGTAGGCGAAGCTGCGATTATATAGTAGTTGATTGTGGTGGCATGACGTGTTTTTGGATTTTAGTGTAACAACTGTCATGTTACATCTGCTCGTCAGGAAGTGTCTTTTGCGAGTTCGACCGGTAGGGAGAACGAAGCTGCGATGATACCACTAATCGATGCAGTTTGAAGAGAGCTTTCTAATGGTTGTCATATTGTATTTTGGTCAAATTTGACCTTTGCTGTGCTTTCTGGATGCGGCTGTGGATCTGGCCGTGTACACAAACCCCCTTTTTAGCCTGAACGATTCTCAAAAAGTCGTCCAATCAAGCTGATTGTACGCTCTATCGCCACTCATCGCCTTCATTGGAGCACTAGAAGACAAGATACGGCAGATAACACATCTTGTGCACATGGTGATTTGATGGATCTTATCTTGAATCTTGATGGGTGCAAATACGACAGCTGGAAAAGATGCCCATCTTCATCACTCAGCTCACCAAAATTGTCCAAAATGGCGCCAACAAACCGAGAAAATGCCAATCTTTCAAAAGCCTCCACCATGGCCATTATTTGTTATGCACAAAAGCTACACATGTATTGATTACTTCCCGCATCTCAAAGAGTCAGTATAGTAATTGATAAGCAATGCTACGCTCCAAGGCACCTCCTGCCACCGGCATTGGTATCAGTGTCGGCGGCGGTGCAGTTACGATAACATCACCACAAGATCGCAATGACAACTCTTCCTCCTCCAAAAGAATGTTTCCCTTTCGTCAAGACACTGCCTCGCCCACCGCCGCCACCACCACCTTTCGAGATCAGCAGCAACAAGAGGAAGTGAGCGTCTCAAATCTACGTAAATTATATTCGTCATTGTTGGAGGAGTTGGCTCCGCTGCATCACGAGCTGGGCACTTCATCATCACCGGCTGTGGGCGGAGCTTATAGTGATTCCTCTGTCAGCAATGCCGCCAATAACAGAAATACGAACAGCTCCAACAAGAACGCCAACTACAGATGGAAGAACAACGGAACAATCACCGTAGACGGGGCAGATGACACGGGATACGATTATTCCTACACTCCGGATAATTCCGTGCAGTCGTGGCGATTGGGTGGCTTGCGTAGTGCTAGTGCTGCTACTAATAATAATAAAGTGCAGCATCATCATCATCGCAATGCTAGCAGCAATGCTAGTGGACCAAAAAAGATTGGTAACAAGTTGGGTAGTAAATTGAGTGGGTTGGGAAAGAAGGGACGAGGAGTTGAGGGAATTACGGGAGGGGATTGGTCGAAAGATGGAGTGAGACGATATCATACTGGTGGGGTTACTTCCCCTACTGCCTCTGCTGCCTCTGTGATGAGAGATGCTTTGAATAGTGCAGTGGAAAACAAAGCTGATGGTAATGATGTTGATGATCTCAATGAGGAGGAATTGATATCAGTGGAGGATGCTTCTGTGGACAATCTGAATCTTCAACTGGATCAGCGCTTTTCCATTCAAGATGATGATGATGATAACGAAGGAGAGGAAGAGAATGACGATGAAATGTTTGACGTCAACATTCTTTCTCCGGTCCCTTCCGTGGATGTTGATGATGATAACGAGGACAACGATCAAGCTATATTCCAATCGGATGACTGCCTTTTGCCAACTTTGGAACCACCACCGCCATCAACTTTATCATCATCTATTCCTGACACTGTTCTACAAACCAAGAGCAGCAACAACAAGATAAAGAAGAAGAAACAAACAGCAGCAACAATCATGAAATCAAGCAGTAGTAGTGTCAGCAGTGGCAACTCCACTCCATCATCACCACCACCACCACTTTCGACATTTGAATCACTCTACAATGAACAATCCTACAACTACTTGGCATTTGCGTTCTGCTTACGTTACCCCGCTACTCCACATGAGCAGCAATTACTACAATCATTGGGTAATAGTAGCAGTAGTAGTGCTGTTGACAATACGAACACAATGGTTCCAACAAGGCAAACTCCATCATGTCGGGTATCAACATGGCTCAGAATAGTGAAGTCCGAGTGTGTCATTCTCTCAAACGGATTGCAGAGATACTTTGTTTGAGTGAGCGAAGGAAGGGTCGTAAGTTTATTGGATTGTCCAATAACTCATCATTACGGAACAACAACAACACCAACAATTATCGGAATAATTCCGTCACAATGATTGAGTCGTCATCTGAGGAAGAAGATGATGAGTTGGAAGTTTGCGAGGCAGTATTTGCATACTTCTGTGAGAAGAATGTGTTACCATTGTTGATTGACTCATTCTTGACTCGTCCCATGGCTCCATTGACTTTCGATGATACTGATGATAGCGATGATGAGGAATGGTGGAATAAGGACAAAAAGAAGGATGCATCCTTCGAATCAACCCTCGCTATTTTCGGGAGTGTCATGGGCAGCATCCGTCAAATCCCAAATTCTTCAAACCATTTCCATGCTGTTGCTCAATACGGCTAGTCCACTATCATTGGCGTATCTGCTATCGAATAATTATATGAATGAATTGATCATGGGGATGTTGCCATTGAGTCAGTGGAGGGAGGAGGCGTTGGATGAGATGTTACCCCCGTTTGTGACGTTGTTGAGAGGGTTGGTGATGAAGTTGAGGGGGGAGGAGGGACGTGGGTTGATCCCTCTGTTGATGTGTCAACGAGCCAAGATGGGTGGTAATGGTGATCAGGGAGAGGAGGAGGAGGAGGAATCGGAAACCTACCTTCCATTGCTCTATGCAGCTGTTCAAGTATTTTGTTACTCACCTGGATCATCGCTACGTGATGCTGACGGATGCATGGTCCGTACTACAGCCATGAATGCAATTTTGAATCTATGCCGTATCACTTCTCCGGATGTGAGGGCAGTTTTTGTGGGAGAAGGATTGACGGATGAGTCATTGCCTTGTACAACAAAATCGGCACCACCTCCCAATGATTTATCCTCCATGCTTCCATCGTCATCATCGTCACCATCGCCTTCATCACTATCTGTCTCGTCATTTCCCAATGCCACTATTGAGCAACAAATTCTATTCCCCTACATTTGCTCCAATCTCAAAACATGCTATCATCGCTCTGTTCGTTTAATGATGACATCCATCCATCTTGATAAAGCGTCCAAGCACAATGAGGAGGCCAAGGCAGAAGCGACCCAACGTCATGTCGATTTGGCATCAAGTCAATTTTTCCGAGTTACAGTATTGGCTCGGATTTTTGGATGACTTGCTCTCATGTGAGATTCGAGTATGGAACGTGAGACTTGTTGAGTGGATCATGAGGGAGGTTGTGGTAGGAACGATTGTATTGCATTGGAATCGTGCATTGAGAATTGTTGGGATGATGACAGCAGCAGATGGAAGCAGTGGTACTAGCAATGCGACGAAGAAGAACTCGTTGGAACATTGCAAGGCCAAGGCTGAGATCCGCGTGTCAATCGTATTTTTAACGCAATTGTTCGCTATGGTGAGCTATCGTCCTTTGATTCGTTTGGTTGGTGCGGCAGTGCTGCATCCCAAATACCCTATTGCATGGTGCGGAGATGACAACAATTTGTTTGGCTCCTCTGGTAGCAAGGATTTCTTTCAGGTAACTCCTATCATTAATGCGATTGTCAGCAACAAGGAGAGAGACTCAGAGGGCGGTGATAACGCTGCAGCATCCGGCAGTGGCGAAGAAGCTGATGCAGGTGCTGGAGTTAAGGATGATGCATTTGTGCCCAGCCTTCACCGAGCTTCTCTTTTGGAAATGTTGTCTGGCGATGAAACTATTATTGCATCGATGCTGCTTGGGACTATCCTCGAGAATGATGCACTCGACGACAACGCACTAGAAAAACTGGGAGTGTTGCCCTCACCTAATGATGATGAGCAGGTTAGTCCATTTGAGGATGCTCTGGCAAAATTTCTGACGACGAATACTGAAGAAGATCCAGAGGGAGAACCAAGGCAATTGACCACGTCTCCTCGAAATTACAAGCGTTCTACGAGTGGTGCCGAAGCTGAAGGCAAGCGAAAAACGAATGAAACGTTGAGCGTGGCAGTTGAGTTCGTGTCGTCGTTGGTTTGATGTTAATGGAACGTATTATCTTTCACACTTGGACGGAAGGTGGGGAATGCCTTGAAGTCGTACCCTTCGATCATTATTACAAGTCTTCGAAATTCGTGCAGGCATTGACTTCGTCCTTGGCGTACTTTGCCTCATTTGCCAAACGGCTTGCGGAGGATGATTCCTTAGAGGAGTACTTCCAGGCAGAATTCAACCTAAGATATGTTTCCACCGAGGCAAATAATGATATTATTCAATCTGGTGGAAATCGCCCATATCATGAGAACAATATCAAGTTGGCATGTTGCATTCAGAATTATCATCCGTCGAACTTCATCGATGATGCAAATGTATTGCTGCAGAGCTCGCGTCCACCTTCGACAGAAACCGCAGAGGATAAGGCGGCCAAGTGTGCTGTTCGTCTGACTCTCCATTTGGTAAGTCAACCAAAGATTGCTTCTTATCTTACAGTCCTTCCCTCTTTCCAAGTCAGACTCATCTTTATTTCTCTTTTATTAATTTACGCAGCGATCACTTGTTGGATGCATAGAGGAATTTTACTCTCGATTTACTTCTCCGACTGGACACCGTCCCATTACTAACAAGCGCTGGTACGGCGAGGCAGAAGTGTTGTCCTTCTGTACAATAGAGGAAGCCGACGAGCTTCTCCTTTCAATAGGAGGAGCGCAGGACAACTCGTGTCCCCGATGTAGGCACTGATATTGACTTGCGCGGGAGAAAATCTTTCCCTTGCTCTTTGCAAAACAACCATAAGCGTCGGCGAGCAGACATAGGAATTATTTTGGTGGTGGATCCGTCAGAGATTTTCATTGCTAGATGCAAGAAGGATGTTAATCGTTGTACCATTCTCGCTGCCGTCCCGCTCTCGACGATTATTGCGTCTGCCGCTGCCGGTGAGATATTACATGTTGTTTGTCCTATGGCAGAGGTGCCTACTGCTACTGGAGCAGAAAATGGGATTCTTAAAGATGGGAGATTGTCGCTCTGCTTTAGTAGTGTCACTATGAGCATTTCCGTGAAGGAACACTTGGACAAATACTGCGCTGCTTTAGAGAACAGAGCTGCATTGGATATTGATGAACTGCTGGAGAAATGTATGGAGGTAGGAAACAAAATTCTCAATGCAAAGTCACAATCATCTTCCCGGAGGAGAATAGTGAGAGAAGAAGAAACATGGGCTGACTTTCAACAAGCATAAAGTCTCTGTTTCGTGTACAGTTATTTTGATGCGTGGACTATTTTACTTATTTGAAGCTAGCGTACCATAGTAAGAGGTAAATGTTATTGGTAGTTCTCAGTCCCCATTGTCTGAGTACATCTTGTGTCTTCGGATTTTGCATGAGCTACTTACTTGAGCCATGTTGTCTCATTCCCCACGCCCGCGCTCCCTCTCTGTTGACACAATTAATTAAACACCCCTAAGCTCGGCAACTTTCCAAATACTTCTGCTACCCTCCCTTTGAGGACTTTTCGCAGCATCCACAGCAGCCATTGCGCACGAGGAGTTGCGGCAAAGTCAAGTCGTCTATTGACTATTCTCTTGAATAATTCCTTGAAATTTGCCCATGAATCATCATGCCCCAGTTTGGCGGCGATAATTGAATGTTTCGTTGCCCTATCCTGCCTGCCATTTTGCCAATCTTTGCAAACAAATTGGTTCTAAGCAGTACTGTATGACAGGAATAAAAGAATCGACCTCTAGAGAGAGTGAGAGAGAGATGATTGTGTAACAGATATATATGAACAATGAGAATATCACGTGTTTTCATAAGATCGGCAACATCGCCGACAATGACGTGGCTGCAAGAAAAGCAAGACTTATGGTACCAATTGTAGCGGTAAGAGGCATAAAGGAACATGGCAAGATAGAGCCAGTTAAAAGTGGTTCGCAAGATGTACTTCCAGCTCAAAAATGGAACTTTGCGACGTGGTATACCTTCCAAGACGCCGTTCACCGAGCATGCCTCCCATCGCAAGCAAACCAATGCCTTGCGCGAAGTAGATCTAATATGATCATGCATAATATTTGAAAGAGCAGCCCACTACAAATCAACATGTCAAATTACCACGCCTCCTTCGCTCAACAACTTGAAAATCAACGTTGTTCGTTCCAACCAACGTCCCCAACGCCGCTCCTCTGCCTACCAACACACCTCTCACTTGCCGAAGCAGTCGGCTCCGCAACAGATGAAGTCACTATAACCCTTCCGATCCAAATTTTGCCCCCCACCGAGATGCGTCAGTTGGCACTTGTGGCGCATAATCATATGAAGCCAGCCATGAAGCAATTCATCGAGACTTATTCAGAGATCCTCAAGAAGTTTCGTATCACCGGCACACAGACTACGATGAAGATGTGCAAGTCGATGTGGGGAGAGGATGACCCCTCCATTCATTATGGGTTGACGTGCAACGTCTGGTCCTTGTTGATCCGCTCTCGGCTCATCCCCATCAAGCCGATATCGATTCGTTGCTCCGTCTTGCCAACTGTGGGAATATCATCGTCTGTTCCAACCATACATACCCCGCCCGCGCGGCGGGGTAAAAAGTTGATCTGTAACATGTTACTATGTCACATTATATTTCTGGTTACAGCCGACTTAGTACTAATTCCTACGTATGTATATTTGTTACAAATTGGTAACCATTAAGCCTGCTATCCCGGATTAACCCCTTATCCGGAACGCAAAGGAAGCTGACGAGGCCAAAAAATGGGAATGCCCCGATGCGTTTTCACCAGCTCACAAAAGAGAGCTCTTCCCTATTCAAACTTTGCACGACCATCGCCAATAAATGACTAACAACAGG
>JAHBBA010000297.1:0-186611 GCA_018806925.1 Skeletonema costatum | reverse complement strand
AGATATGCTGCATGTGACTGTGAGTCTGGATTACCTACTTGTGTGCTGTGACATGTAACGCTATGTACAGATGCCGCTTCTCGTTTGCAGGCCCTTCCACCGTTAAAATTCCAACGTCGTCGATAATAGCTAATAAGTTGTCTGACCTCCTCCACTGGGGAGGTATATATATGTCCGCATGTAGTGCCACTCATCCTGCCGGTATTCTCTTCATCAATGTCGGATCAGGACCCACATATTCCAAACGGACATCAGAGAGTCCCAAAAAAAGCATCCATTACTTCCTCGTCTTGAATCACATCCTCCTTTGATGTATACTCACTACCTTGATGGCAGGACAAGAGATTTTAGAACTTTTTGCAACGTCCAAGTCAAGGAGGTTAATGGTTCAATGCTTGAGGATCCCTAAAACACTTGTTAAATGTATATTTCTCCGGATTATCCATCACATCCTTGTTCCTTGTAAACTTGCTGAAGCAGTGGGCAATGTGGCGACCTGCTTTCTCAATAGAAGTATCTCCTTCGTCAATAAGGAGGAGAACAACTTTCCAGTCCCATTTGGATCCCTTTTTTGTTTTCATAGCAGTAATACCGTCATCGACGTTAGTATCTCTGCGAGGCAAGAATGAGTGTACATACTTCCATTCCTTGGCAAGGTTTCCGCCATCCTCCGTGTCATTAAGACCCTTTTCCATGGGAAATAAGTAGGCTGACTCATCAGGTGCCCAAGCCTTGGTGCAAAACCCAATGAAAACACCACCGACACATGTTTCGACAAGGTCCAAATTCATATCCCTAGTTCTGGATCCACTGGAGGAATTAATAACACATCCTGATCCGGGTGTCCACTTCCATTTCTTTGTTGGAGAGGGGGAAGTGGTAGGGTTGTCTCTGTTCTTCTTAGCTGTCTTGCGCATGATCTGTTGGTGATGTACAACGTATGTGTTGTTGAGAAGGGAGAAGACGAAATCAAAAGTTGTACTGAAGACGACTGTTTTTGTTGTGGCAACTTTTGCTTTTTATAATTTATGAGCATATTGGAGCTTTCATTTGCACATCTAAACTTCTAACGTGTGTCAAGCCAAACTCTGTCTAGCGTATGTTAAGCCACTGTCTAGAGTATGCTAGGCCATAACGGTACATTATGCGAAAGTACCCTACTTAATTCGCACCATCGTCCGCCATTATAACATTAAGTAATTTTTGTATTCTCTGAGATGTTGGTAGGGATTGACGGCCTGCCAGCTTTGAAAAGAATGTGATCCTCTCTCACCCAATTATTGCCCATAAACTTTTGTCGCGACATGTGTTGGTGAATTAGTTTTCACTTTTATCACATGTTGAAAAATGAAGAGTCATCAGTGGAGGGTGCGCTGAATCTCATTTAACTTAGTGAGATAACTTCATGCTCAGACCCAAGAAGCGATTGGATGCTATTTTTAATTACATCTGCATTGTCTTCATGTTCATCGTCGTCCTTGAATTTTGAAAACATATGTGCAAATTTGTGGCGTTGTGTCCTCTCTTACAGCAGTAGACTTTGTAGTCATTGTGCTTAACACTCTGAAAAATGGGTGATAGTGTTGGTGAAGCTAAAGTGAATGAAGTTGTTGTGCTATCCCCCATTGAATTATTATGCAGAACTTGTGCTGATTGTGTTTTGCTGTAGCTCCCCCGTGCCATCGCCAAACTGAGCAAAGAACTTCTCATGACCTGAGAGGCAAGGGAAGTTTGGGTAATTTTACATATTGTACTAGTGCCTTTTACCTAAGGGTAAGTACCTACTTACCTACATACCTGCTTTGTGAGTGAGTGATGGATGGGTATCTTATTAGTGGCGGGAGATTTGTGGCCGGGCAATTAGGTATGGTGGGTGGTGCGTTGGGCTGTTTTTTTTTTCATCTCTCTCCCCAAAGGAAATTAACCCTCATTATCCCTGATACTCTTGTCCCTGACAGCATCTCAAAGCTCCAAGGTACCTACTGTTAGCCCCCAAGCAAAAGGGCCCCCTCCGCAACTGAAAAAAAACACCCACCACCACCACCCACCAGCCCACCACCCACCACCCACCACCCACCATGAGCCGAGCCCCACCGTCAATACCGAGATGATTCAATTGTGGAACACTGGACAGGTAGATATGACAACCAGACGTACGTAAAATTTCTGTCATATCATTATTGGACAGGTAGATACTTATACATTTATAGAGGAGTAACTCTAATCGGAACAAATATGATGAATCTCAGCCGCAGTAATACAATTTCGCAAGGCCATTCAAAGACTCTTGCCAGTTTTGTTTGGCACCGATCAAGAGTAAGTGCGACCGCCATAGTTGTTTTCTTTCTCAATATCAAGGTCTTCTTTGGAATCGTCAAGTTCCGCTTGCTTAAAATCAACTTTGATTGCAACTCCTTAATTCGTTTTCTTTAGAAGGCAATTTTCATGGAGACTTTGTAGTACTTTTGGCTCCGGATAGCCTGCATTGAATTTGCCAACATAGGAGGTTTCCATCCGCCAAGTCAACCTCCCTACGTCCTCAAAACCATCACGGAAAAGTCCATTGAATACCATACCATTAAACTTGTAAATAACCTCTCCCATGGGGGATCATTTTATATTTCCGAGCTCTTGCTTTCTTCTTACCATTCAGTTTATTTTTGACCAATTTGATATGTCCTTCATAAACACCACCATGATAAGGAAAAGATACCATGTTCTTCAACTATTGCAACAGACGACTGTTTTGACGTGGCAACTTTTTGCTCCTTTAAGTTATGAGCTAGTTGGAGCTTTCATTTGCACATCTAAACTGTCTAGCTTATGTCAAGCCAAATTGGTCTACAGTTCTTAAGGCATAACTGTCCAGAAACACAAAGCCATACCTGCTTTCTTCATGTGTCCCAGTTTACATTAGCAATCATTAGACCGAATTGCATTGCGCCAAACGCCATAACTGTTGAGGCTAAAACTTTGAGTCAATAACCTAAGTACTAATTAGCGTCATTTAGTAAAAACACATACACATAAATTAACTGTATAATATAAACCTCAATGGACAAATCAAAAACTTTTGCTGTTGCGCAAGACAGGAAACTCATCTTCCGATAATAATACCCCGGCAGTTAAGCACGCTGCATTCTTTGCTGTCACTATACCTTCTTTATTAGACACAGAAATAACTTCGCTGCAAAAGATGATAAAACTTCCTCACAACGTAGCTGAACCGCGGATCATCCATATATTGCTGGGGAGACTTAGTATTTTTGCTACAAGACTTCCAAGATATAGTGTGTCTTCCTCGAGCGGTGTGAAGTTTAAAAGAGAAGGTCCCTGTTTCGCCAGATATCCCCGAACCAAGAATGCTTGACAATGGACGCTGGCTGAAGGTAGACACAAGCATTTTCACTAAATCAGTTGCGTACTCCGCCGATGGTTTGAGTCGAAAGTTGGCAAAGTGATGGTTGCTTGATTGCTTCGCCAGATGCATTTACACATTGAGGTCATTTGTAGCTCCAAGCAAGCGACATCGAATGCTGTATCACACTTTAAAGCAGTACGCTTCAAATGACCAAGATAAGCCAAGATAAACAATGGCATCATCAGGATTGTCTTCTTCTCCTCACAATAAACAACCTCCACTGCTTGTTCAGGCTGTACAAGGCTGCCTATCATCAAATCAAGATAATGTCCGCAGTCTTTCTTTTGAACCAGAACAAGCCACCTCAGAGAAATCCTCCAGCCACGGTGATAGGTATTGAGCATCTCCATCTAATTCAGGAGAGAAACCAACAGAAATGCCACCATTCAAAACAGACAGAACAAGTGACCACTTGATTGCTGTGCGTACCTTGGTCGGCCCCGAATAATTGCTCAACTTTTTCAAAAAGCGACTGCATGATACCATTACACTGTGTTTGCATCATATCATGTTCAAATACACGAGAGCACAGATCGATTGAATACCCCATCGATGCAAAGAGGTGCACAACATCTGCATTATTCATTTCAACCAGCTTTTCATCAAAAAAACAGACATTTGCCAGCTTATCAACTTCATTGCTTGACTCAGTATACGCGAGTAAGTCCAACGCAAACAAAGACGCCCAAATCACTACTGATACTCTCTTCAATTCGTTCTTGTTCCTACTCATGGGCCCCAATCGTTGAAGTCTATTGAAGATAAAATTGTTGTACTTGGGAACTGTCTCCTCCAATATCATACCACAAATCACTTCTCTCAACTCCACTTCATTCTTTTCAAAACCAAGAGCCAACATCATAACATACACAATGAGCGGGATGGAAGAAATCTGATGATCACGGCCTTTGGAACCAACAATATTCTGAAAGTTGCTGTTAAAGTCACCAAGATTGTCCACAGCAAAGAATCTTTCATATGTGTTGCCATTCCGTCTTGATGCTGGTGAATGACAAGGCTTTGACATTAAGGCGGCATATTCATCTGATTTAATAACGCTACGATTTGCGATGCCTTTAGCAAGACCAGCATCATCATCATTGATACCTTCAGCGTTATTATTTGAAGGCACATAAGCAGCTGATTTGAACTTACACTCTCTGCAGTATATTTCACCAGGAGCCTCACAACACAAATTGCATACATCTGATGTACACCCTGGTAAGTTGTTTTTCACTGATGCAAAATGAGCCAAAAAAAGTATCACCCCAACCTCTTTCGCCTTCAAATCACGAAGAGATGCAGTGTTTGTTGACTTTTCTTTTACAACTTGGTTGATGATATCTGCATACTCAGAAGGACTGTCTGAATCATGGAAAGAAGGACTTGCTAGTGAAGGAGGACCTGCATCTAAGAGAGAAGAACCATCGTCTTCGACTTGGTTGATGCTATTATCTGCATAGTAAGAAGGATCTAGGAGAGAAGCACCATCTTCATCTTGAAATACATCCTCCAAAAATTGGGATATGGAAACATCCAATGGATTAATGCCACCAGCGTCACATACAACTGACTCATCCATCAAGATATCAGTGATGTTGGATGCATCAATTGTGCATGATGAATTAATGCCGTTGGTAGGATTGATGCCGCCGGCATCACCTACAACTGCATCACCCATGTCATTCAAATCTGAGAGGCACCCAGCCAACAGGAGATCTTGATTATCATCAATATAATCCGTAGAGCTTGATGGGAGGAGAGATGATGGTTTATTCTTTCTTGTGAGGAGATCAACATCTTTCCACTTAGACCGCTTGACAGAGGAGTTTCCGGGTGATAGTATTCCTTCAGCTGCTGACAGTAGAGCGGCGGTGCGCTTGTCCGTAGAGCTTGATGGGAGGAGAGATGATGGTTTATTCTTTCTTGTGAGGAGATCAACATCTTTCCACTTAGACCGCTTGACAGAGGAGTTGCCGGGTGATAGTATTCCTTCAGCTGCTGACAGTAGAGCGGCGGTGCGCTTGTTAGATGATGTGGAGCGGCGTTGCGCTAAAGTAGTGAGTGATGACATTTTGAAGAATTTGCGCCAAATATTATGTGCAGACCTGACAGACACAGAGCAGATGGTTCATGAGGAAAATCGCCAATCGTCATGTCTTGGAGGCTTTAGGTAGAAGCGTCTTGGGGGCTTTAGGTACTCAACGCATGCCCATTCTCAACGGTTATGAGTACCTACCCTAGCTTGGATATGTTTGATGATGTACCTAACTTAGCGTCCGGTGTACCCTTACAGTACCCTTACATGCAATGTACTAGTCTGAAAAACAACAACAACAACAAGATGCAAATTTCCAGCGCGGCCACCTCTTCCCTCAACTAAAAAAAACACTTCAGCCCTCACTTCTCCGAAGCTTGGATACTTAAACATGATATTGTACATGATGATATCTACAACGAACGTGTGCTCTCTTACTGCCTCAATGAAAGGTATGTATATATGATGCCATGCAGCTGCAAGCTTCTTAAGCTGCTGCGTACCAATTTAAGCAGAGGATGGTATCAATAATAATATGATCATAGACGTTGTACAGGCATGAATATTTAACAAATATTACAATACAATACTCATAACTCTCCGTGTGAACCAGCACTGCTCAACAATGGGCCATTCTTCACAGTATCAATGCTCCTTTTACCCAGGCCAAGGGCAGATAGAACACAACATACTTAAACATGATATTGTACATGATGATATCTACAACGAACGTGTGCTCTCTTACTGCCTCAATGAAAGGTATGTATATATGATGCCATGCAGCTGCAAGCTTCTTAAGCTGCTGCGTACCAATTTAAGCAGAGGATGGTATCAATAATAATATGATCATAGACGTTGTACAGGCATGAATATTTAACAAATATTACAATACAATACTCATAACTCTCCGTGTGCACCAGCACTGCTCAACGATGGGCCATTCTTCACAGTATCAATGCTTGTGTAAATCATCGGAATGCTCCCGAATTGAACGCCATAACATAAGAAGAGCCAGCAAAGAATCAGCCACATTGGGGCATTCTTCTTCCCTCGTATTAGCAAGTCATGGGTAAGGTGTGGAAAAACGAAAGAAGCGGCGAACACTCTGCATATGATGTAGCAAATCGAAAACACTTGCTCATTACATACAAATAGCGTAGGCAGCCATGTAACATCCTTACAACAATCTTGCTCCAGCGCCTTCTCCAAAATTAGTTTTAAGTTCATAAATGGGTTCGAGAGTTCACCAAAGAACATGAGTACCATGGCACTAATGTGCCCAGCTTTTACCCAGCGAGTCGATGTCATGTACAAAGATGTCAGAATGTGGTGTCCAAGATACATCCAATCATCACTACTCAAAACTGGACCTCTACCTGGTTGCCAAACCTCAACGATGAACCCCATGAACGAGTCATAAATCATGTATCCAGTACAGAATCCCAATAGTGCATGCATTGCATCTTGGTACCACTGAGGAGATCCTTGTAATTTCGCCGAAGGGACGTATTTCTGAGATAGCAACATTGCCAGGAGACCTGGAACCAGTAGCGATGAGTGGCAGATTCCAGTAACGCACCCCGATGCGTAGATTGTGTCCTTTGATTGATCCCATCCAAAGTAATATAGTGCGTGCCGAAATATGATGCGTGACACTGATAAAGGGATGGCACATCTTAGCGAGAAGCCGAAGTCTATATCCGTCCCTGGTAGATATACTTTGGGCGACGAGCGGTAGAGAGCGATCCAATTTTTTAACACATGAGGGACATTTGTGTCATCTTCGGTTGCGATTTTTTCGATTGCCATGGTTCTTTATTGTTGAGTAATTCACCGCCACAAGATTCAATGTTTTCAAGAGATGATAGTAATACTTGCAAACAATAGCATGCCCTTCTGCGATGCCGCCCCCTTGGCCGGGACCACCGTATCGGAAAGTTTTATGAAAGTTATAGTGGCGTGATGAGCGGAAGAGGCGTGGACTCAAAATTCAAGAATCGTCTGCACTGCGTCCCCTTTCAGTCAAGGGTAAAGCTTCCTGAGCTTCTACTGCGTACTTATTGAAATAAAATTATCTGCTTTAGTAAAACTGTAATCCTACAATTCTTCTCAACTCAACATCATGAAGCTCACGAGTCACAAGTAGACGAGACAGGAAGAGAGAAGAGAGCGACACCGACACCAAGCACAAACTAGCCATCCTGCATAGCCTCGCAACCGGAAGGATATATTATGTAACAGTGCTGGCCGTTTGCTATTGGCTGCACGATACGAGGGTTGACTGGTATCGGCATCGGGCGGGAACGAGCTGCGACGAGTGGCTCAGATGGCACTGCGATGATGAAGGCCAAGAAGATCAGATGCAACAAAATATCTATGATCTTAATGCTACTACTACTGGTGTGTTCGGCCTACACGAGTGCAGCTCTAAGTGCCGATACTATGCATGTTGATCCACAGCCAGCTCCGCCATCATCTTCCAAAGTTGGTGTGGCCACAAGCGACGCTACAGGCATTCGGTGCTTATCCTAACTTGTTAAATATCACACATGAAATGAGAGAGAATTTTCATCCGGTTGTCAAATTACCAAAAAGAAAGAAGTGGAAAAAGTGGATTCAAAAGAGAATAAAGAGCAATAATATTGCATTCCCCAACAACATTTGTAACGAGTCTCAAATCGGATTAATGAATATATACGACTACATTCTAAAAGACTACACAGGAAAGAATAACAACGACAATGATGTGATACTTCAAGGTGGCAAAAAAGTACCCCAACTGTTACCTACACGAGAGGATGCATTGGAATTTGCCAAAACTCAAAAACAATCCAAGCTCTTTGATGTGGGAAGATATGACGAAGATAGGCGCGGCATGTATACATCATCCTTGTTTGATGCGAAGGACGAAGAAAAACGTCGAACAATTCATGTGGGAATTGATATTGGTGCTCCTGTGGGAGCAAAGATTCACTCATTTGTGGATGGTGTGATTCACAGTCTTGGATATAATGATGCGATTGGTGACTATGGTCATGTTATTGTTGTTGAACACCGAATCAGCGCAACCAGCAAATGTTGGGTACTTTACGGCCATTTGGATGCAAATAGTATCAAGGGAAAACATGTTGGTCAGAAAATTAAGAAGGGGGAAGTCATTGGACGAATCGGTGATACGAGTGAAAATGGAGGATGGACTGGCACCCATCTACACTTCCAAGTGGCAATGACACCTCCACAGACCCATGACATGCCAGGAGTAGTTTCTCTCAAAGACAGAGAAAATGCCCTACTAGAATATGTCGACCCCAGGTATGTTTTGGGTGAGCTTTATTAATGATTGCGCATGCAATATGTACTAAAATTAAATCTCAGCCGATGCATTGTACACATCTTTAGCTTATCAAAGGTGTAGCCTCAGTCACTGCAGCAACCGCATTCGATCTTGATGAACGCTTTCGCTTGACAAATTTCTTCCACTTGGTTACTGCCCATTGACTCAACTCCAAATCTCTGTCCACCTCGTCGTAAATTTCTTCTTGCAGTAGCTCTTCAACGACATCTTCAAGTGTAACGATTCCAACCACACCGGCCTCTTTGGGGATACTCTCTCCTCGTTCCAACGCGTCGGATGCAATTTCAGGCCGAGCACAAACTATTGCGAGATGAAGCCCGCCCTTACCTCGTCCTCCAGCTGCTTGAAACATGTTAATCAAATCCACAAGATGCATTGATACGTGAATACATGGCGGCAGCACAAGAGGCACAGTGGCGAGAGGACGCTCTTCGTTTGGATTGATCACGATCAGCTGCCGCGACAGTAGGACTCCCATTATCTCAGAAACGTTATTACCACCATTGTTGGTAGCGCTATCCAAAGCTTCCTCTCCATCAGGGGGGCTATCATAAATTGGAATACGTGAGAATCCTCTGGACCAAATCGAAACGCAAGTCTCCTCGTCCAAGATGGTATCACTGGGAAGTGCGTAAACTCTGCGAAGCGGCGTGCAAACATCTGCAGCTACCTTTACTGTCATTGCCAGGGCTCCTTCAATCATCGTAATCTCATCTTCATGTATAGACAACATCTTCTTTAGCGTTGGCTTTGCATTATTTGCCAACGTAATCTCCTTGGCAATCTCTCGAATTGAATGGTGTGTATGGCGTTGGCTACTATCCGTACTGCTCTGAGTCGAAAGGTTACTATGATCACGCCGGGGACTAGTATGAACTGGCAATGTTCGCAATAGTTTCTGGTTGGCTTGCTTTCTCCGACGATGATCTGCCAATTGAGCCTCGTATTGAATGCGAACTAATGCCCCTAGCTCCCCTCTGTTCATGTAGTTTCCTTCAGTGACATCTTCTTCTACATCGTCCTCATCATCCCCATGGTGTAGCACTCGATCCAAGAGTTTTGCTATTGGCACAGCAACTGGAGTCAATACTGCCATCACAACCTTCACCAAAGGCACTAGTTTTGCTGACACTTCCACCTGATTCGGGCCCGTGAAGAATGCACTTGGAACGATCTCGCCAAAAGAACAGAACTAACGTCACACTAACCAGAATACTCGCATACTTTCCATATCCACCCAACAACTCATCCAGAAACAGAGGTAGTGCTTCATTAGCAATAGCATTCATAAGCAGTAAAGACACCATCAACCTATGCCGTTTCGAATGCCCCAATAGCAAAGGCAAAAGAGTACTACTCCATTTGCGTTCCTCCACTGAAGTAGAAGTTCTCCTTTTTATTTCCAACGATAAAGGATCCAAAGAGAGCAGACCCATTGTTAGTCCGGCCGCCATTGCAGCGGTGAGAACGCATAGGAAGACAAGGAAGATATTGGTCAGTAGGAATATGGATGTTGTATTTTCTGTTTCTTCCGATTCTTGTGTTTCCAATAACTTTCTCGAGTACTTTGTTGTTGTTGTTGTATCTGATGTTGGCATGCGGTGGATTTTGATCACATCTTCATCGTCAACAAACTCAAAGCTGTACGTTGTGCTCGCATCGTTGGAGAAGAAGTCAATTACTTTCTTGGATATAGCGCCAGCGTTGGTTATGTGTGGTTGAAGAGTAATCATTGTTAAATTGTTGTTTTCTTCATCTATACCGTTGCCGATCTGGAGGACCATCGAGCCATCAGACCTGCCAACAGCTGAGTTTGGATTATTTTCTCTGCGGCGTACATGAGGAGACGACCCGCTGCTGCATGCAAGCAGGAGTGAAATAAGCGTTGAAAGTAGGGCAATCTTCATCGGCGAAAGATAGAGATGATGATGATGCAGTTGACGTGGACTATTATTTTTTCGTTAGAGGTTGAGCTGGATTAGATGTACGGTATTATATCCCACTAGAGCACCACGCAGCGGTGTAGATGCAATTCTCCGACGATGCTGCCGATGATGATCCAATCAAGGGAATGACTAACGGAGAGGGAAGGAGGAGTTAGTTAGTAGTCGTTGGTCGTTGGTTGAAAGGAGCTACCCTAAAGTATTACGTACTGTATTACGTATGCAGTACGTATGCTACCTACCTTGTCGACCTCAGTCGGAGGTCGAGTCGGAGGTCGACCTCCGACTAAGTCGGAGGTCATGTTGATTCCCTCGATCTTTGCTCACACCTCACACACATCATAAAATGACCATAATGTTCACTCTCTAACCCAAAATTTTGTGTAGAATCCATTTTTGAGGTCTGTGGGGTCTGAATTTCAGCGGAGAAGCTGCTGTTTGCACTATCAAGCTCGGTACGATTCATCATCGATTTTTGTCCCTCCCTTGATCCAATGAATGATCCCACAAACTGGTGTTGCTGGATGGAGCCAAAGCGATGGGTTTCTTTCTTCTGAGAAAATTATTACTTGTACCTTCTTACTGGTTAGGAGTATGATTACATTAGAAAAAGCGGCAACTATCTAACATCCTCGCCGTGCCAATCACGCAGAAGCAGCAAACCAACATCCTCGCCGGTGCCAATCACGCAGAAGCAGCAAAACCATCCTTACTCTTGGCAAAAATATCACCACACAGAAGTGTTGACTTGAAGTCACTTCATTACTTTATCAATATATCTTCCCTTAAAAAGTCATGCGAATGATTAACAGATCAAACAATCTCAATGACTTCAACTTCTATCTCTTCAGGACCATCACTTTCAGATCCAATAACTTCTTCGATATTCACTGCTGCAGAGGCACCCGCCTCAGCCTTGCTGCTAGATTTCTTGTGACGTAGTTTGTTCTCACCAAGTAGTTGCCATGTTCCATCTGCCTTTACACAAACGTTGTCACGAACCCCGGGCACTATTTTGTCATCAAGGTCATCCAAAATTGTCTGGAACAAGCCACAATGAACCAAGTCCCGCACTGACACGAACTTTTCGCAGTAAGGACATCTCCAACGACCCGCACTGACTACATTGTTGGTGTACAAGTAATTGCGAAGATCGAAACATTGCAAGTGAGTGCAAAGCTGCCCTCGCACGGGAGTTTCAATCTTCGTCATGGATGCATGGCACAGGAGCGAAAAGGTGAGGAAATCGCTTTCACTATCTTTGCCATCGCCCTCCTCTTCATCACTGTCGAGTGAAATCGTGTTATTCACAATGCATTCTTTCAACATCCTCTTTGCGGATCGCAAGGATAGCTTAGGCATGAGAACCTCGACGCCTTCTGCCTTTCCCATTAGTTGATTGTATAAATCATCTGGTGGGGTGTACTCGCAAATTGCAACATTAATGGCATAACTGTTCATCAATACTTCCCCTCCTCTTTCCAAAGCACCTTCTATGACTTCCTTTGTACAAATCGTGATTTCCAATGGATAGTCCGTGCCCGAGCCAGTAACATACTTTGTCAAATCCAAAGGCCGACAGTTACCTAGCCATTTACTATGATCATGACTCTGCTGCTTCCTTTGAATTACCGGTATCACTTGATCACATCCATTCGCAAACTTGATCTGAACAAAGCTTCCAAGAGGCCATAGATGCATGTCTGCGCGCTTTTTTTCTTCTTTTGGGGTACGATGAAGTGGGACACATCTCATTATCAGCCTTCTATCTCCTAGCTGATGACTGTCTGGTGGTGCCTTTCCCCAACGAACACCCCACGGTCTAAATCCCTGAACGCTTCGACCCTTTCCATCTCTGTTGGCCGAAGTAGATTTCGAAATTTCTTGACGAAAGTCGATCGAGACCATTGCACAGGAAGGTATGCTTGTAGATGCGATTGGGTTGGTTGTTACTGGAAGACAAGCCGTCGTTCTCGTTCCTACGCTTGTAATTCCGTCTTCACACGAGACATCGCGACTACCCAGCTCCTGGACGATCTTCCAATAAGGATCCCAGGTGTTTAGCCGATTCTGGACATCAGTACATTGTGCGTTATCCAGCGACCCCCCTGATCCATCCAAATGATAGCCTCGATCAAATTCAACCAACATTTCCGGTCTAGAATAATTCTTCACACACCCGCTTATTGTGCCACGCTCTGTCACAAGATCAGGGCAGAAGAGGGTCCTATGGAAATCAGAAAAAGGTAGGGGTCGAGGTTTTGTTGGAGGAAGAGGATTACGAATAATTGTAGTTGGAGGAGGAGAAGGCGGTGGCGAGATACTTGGTTCAAGCGGAGCTTCTTTGGAAGGAGAGTCCTCCGTCAAGTCTATCAATTCGTCATTCTTGTTTTGATGTATGTCCCCTCCGTCTCCTTCACCATTTCTAGTTGGGTTCGTCTCGACTTGCATGTCGCCAGTGGACTTGCTGGATGGCAATCCATTACTACTTTCCCGTTTTAACGATGGTGCCTTGATAGAAGGAAGCTCGTGGTTAAGCTGTGGTACCCTTGCAGATGCAGCTTGAGATTCATTTGTTGCCGACACTTGAGGTTCCGTCGGCATATTTGAAGATGAAGCTTGAGATGGATTTTTTGCAACCAATTGAGGTTCCGCCGGCGCATTTGCAGATGAAGCATGAGACTGGTTTGTCGCTGGCAATCGAGGTTCCGCAGCTGCCTTTGTTGCAGCTTGAGATTGGTTTGCTGCCTGATCTCCCGATGAATGTTTCTTCGTGTTGGCCAACTCTGGGAAATGATCGACACACAATCCTTTCCTAATATATTCCTTCGTACAACCATCCACTTTGCAAAGATTAGGGTTCTTTGCTCCATGTTTGATACACACATCAAAGCCTTGCACTTGGAAGGTATTACATCCCTCAACCTTGCAAGTTTTGCCTAATTTGCCGTGTAGACTACATTTTCCACCCTTATTCGGACAATCATCTATATGACATTTTCTGACAGTGCGCCTTCTATAGCCTGGTGGGACATTCGATAAAGAATCACTGGATTGGGAGTTAGGTAGAGAATCATTTGCTGCGTCTTTGCCTTCCTTTCTACCAGAATGCGTGGCACCATGTCTGATACACACGCTGGAGCCTTGAACGTGGAAGTTATCGCAACCTTCGACCGTGCATGTTCTGGCTAATGTACCGTGCAGAGTGCATTTGCCACCCTTATTTGGACAATCATCTATGTGACATTTTTTGAGAGTGCGCCTTCGATAGCCAACTGGGATGCTAGATGTAGAATCATTCGCTGCGTTGATTTTGTCATTCTTGTTGTCAATACTATTTAGTGTAGAGGAATTGCCAATCGCGACAGAAGTATCTTTTATGTCGTTCGATACGAAACGTATCTCAGGCTGGCCAGCATCGGAAAAAACAAGTGCTGTGGCATTTCCCTCCCTCTCTTTCGCTTCAGAAGAAACAGTCATCTTTTTATTACCAGTGTCCCCCGCTTCGTGATTTGAGGGAGCGCCTATTTCAAGTTGAGCGCCATGATGAGGCTTTGCTGACTGGGTGGAATTTGGATTTGACGCGACCACGTCCCTCTCTGTTTTGGGAGGGTCTTTCTGCATTTCTTTGTCAACCAACTCCTTAAGGATCACTGCAACAGGGATATGACCTACTGGAGGAGAAGAATCTTCTGTAGCTGCCATTTTACTATCCTTTTTGGGAGGTTCTTTACGCATTTCTTTGTCGACCAACTCCGTATTGTTCACTGCAGCTGGAACAACAGGAACATTAACTACTGGAGGGAAAATATCTTCTGTAGCTGAAACTTGAAATTGGAGAGGCTGGTCAGTGTCAGTAGAAGAATTGATCGATTTAGAGACATTTTCTGTCGTCCCTTTTGCTTCGGAAGATGATGATGCATGATGCGTCGTTTTATCCGACGCAGTGCCGCTGGATGATAGCAACGCCCGAAGTTCCACATCCGTCTTTCCCCTCAGAAACACCGCTGAAAACCCTTGTCTCAATGCAGTTTGGAACAGAGATGATGGACCTTCCATAACAACGTCGGCATTACCGCTGGTATCGGCTACAGCAGAAACCTCTTGTTGGTCAAGTTGCTCATCATTGGATGCAGCAACCGTTCCTGTTGGGGCACGTGGTAATTCTGTTGTCACATTTGCCCGCTTCGATGCCGGTTCTACAGGGTCTTTACGCACTTGTTCCTTGTCTTTGGCAGGAAGTCCATCTTCTTTTCTCGCAGCCCTCACATCACTACCAATATTATCATTTTCTTCATCAACCGACCTCTTCCTCTTTCTAGATTTCTCTTCTTCCAACTTCTTCCTCCATCTATCTAACGATGCAAATGCCCTCCGCAACGCATCCAATCCATACTTGTTCATGGCCGGCGGCAACCGATTATCAATAGAGCGATAAAATAGAGCAAGAAAATGTCTCCCAATGGACTCGGGCGAGATGATGTCCTGCTGCAAATATAACGAAGAGTACCGCCCCGCTGCGAGATCAGCATCATCATCTCCCCCACTACTGCTATTATTATTACCCCCTCTGCTGCTGCTCTCCCTCGATTTTCGACGTACATGCGCCAAAGCAGCAGAATACTCATTTTTACCATTCCGAAATGTCATGAAATCCTTTCGAATTTCATTTGCAAGGCCGGATAGATGATGATGTTCGGTTGATAATTGTTTCAATTGATTCATACGCACACGGAGGGTTTTACTCCACATTCTCAATTGAATTTCTGGTACGCCGGGTGGAGGTGAGGGGATGACTACCTTCTCCATTGGCTTGGCTGTTACTGATTTTTTTGGTTGTGGTTGCACTTTTGTCATGGGCTTGGAAGTCACTGACTTTTGTGGCTGCGTTTGCACTACTTGTGTTTGTTTCACATTATTGTTTGGCTCTTGAACACGTGTCGAAGGTTGTGATGATTTGTTGGCAGTAGGGGCAGCAGCAGCTGCAGCAGTAAGAGCTGCTGCCATTTCTGACTCTCGAACTAAGCGCGGCATTATTACTGGTGGTGGTGTAGGCTATCGCGATGATGGGTTCATTCAATGTTATTCATAGGGGGCATGATGCCATCATTGTTTTCATGGGGGCAACGAGGCTGCGTGAATGTTGTGCAAGATTTGTGGAAGGAAAAAAGAGAATAGATAGAGAGCCAGCAAGTGCAAGAAAACGACACAAGCTTAGCTAACGATGCGGCTGCAATGCAAGCTGAAGCAAGCTGGGAGACCAACTCGTCAATTATAATGTATTGTATCTCAAACATCAAAATTCAAACAGCGCAATATATATTTTACTCCTACTTCTTTCCCTCTCTATGTAATATCAGTATCAAGCAGCAAGAGAACTTGCCACCTGCAGCAACAACGTCACCTGATTATTAGTCAATCCTGGAATTTTCTTCAACTGGATTGCAACTTCAGCAGTATTTCCACTCAGATCCAAGTTTAAGAGTGCATCTTGCTGTTCAGGACTCAAATTTCCAAGAGCACCCATATCAATATCGGAATCAAGTGACAAGACATCGTCATCATCTCGTGATTGAACTTGGTAGGTTTCTGACATGAATTCATCAAAGTCATCTAAGCTCAGCCCCTTTTTGTGTGTGTACTTCTCGGAACGAACTGGTTTCTCTGGCTGTTGTCGTTCATGAGTATATTTTCTGGGACTTCTCGGTTTGGGTGCCTGCTGCCTTTGTTCTTCCGCCTGCTGTCTTTGCCTTTGCTCTTCCGCCTGCTGTCGTTGCTTTCGCTCTTCCTTCTCTTTATTGAGCGATTGTGCATTCAATATATCTATCAATCTGCTTTCGAGTTTACGTTCCAAATCGATGGGTGCTTGGTTGGCCTTTTGCAACTCAGCCTGAATGGTCGCCAGATGCTGCCGTAGCTCCTTTGAATCATTCTCAAATGTCTTCTTATCCTCCTTGGAGCTAGCAATAAGTTCAAGAAGACATTCCTTTGATGCTGCCACCTGCTTCTCATACTGCTCTCTCTCTTTTTGGAATTGTTTTGCCATTTGATCACATTCATGGTTCTTCTTGGCCAATGATTTTGTAAGCTGGTGTGCGTGGTCTTCAGCTTTGGCAAGATCTTTTGCCATGTTCTGCATCTGTGCCTGCATTGCAGTCTTCTCTTCGTCAGACTTTGCTTTCATTTGTTGCAACTCAGCATCCTTCTTCTTAAGATTGCTCTCTAGTTTTGCCAGCTTGGTAGCCAAATGCTCTTCACTCAAGCTTGTGAGCCTCAAACGCTCTGCCAAGCTGTTGGTATGATCAACAAGCACCCTTTCCTTCTCCTCTGCGCCATCGTATTTCGACTCATAGTATGCTGTAAGCTCTTTCAACTCAATGTTCTCAACACTAAGCGCTTCAATCTCTTGGGTCAATTGATGCTGGGTCTCATCCAAAAGTCTCTCACTCATTCTGTTTTGTTGCTTGTTGGCATCCTCCAAAAATTTGATATTGTCAGCTGCCTCCATTTGAACTCGGGAACGATCAGCGCTTGATACACGTGCTGACCAGTAGTAGTGCGAAGGACCCCTAATAAATGCCTCCGCAATAGTGTCAGCATAACTCATCGAGTGTTTGGGCACAAGCATGGATGGCAAGCGACCCTTGTAATCCACCATTTCAATAGCCTCTGGGCCAGACTCAAGAAGTGTCACAACAACGTCCTCCGTAGAGCCAGCTCGGAATGCCAAATGAAGTGGAATCATTCCCTGATCATCAGGAGAGGTGACGGCGTTGGGATTAGCATTGATGATCGCCTTGACGACAGGAATCGGCGCACCAAATAGGATTGCAGCATGGAGAGGAAGCATCCGCCACCGGACAACGCGTTTTCCCAGCATGGGGATTTGTTTGGCTCGCGGAGACGACATGCCAGCGTTGTTACTGCCATTGTTGCTGTCTTCTAACCTCATAACCCAAATGCTCGCCTCACGAGGATACGAGCCAACTCGTTGCAGTGCTAGCGCCCAATTCTTGGTATGGACAGCTATATACAGCCCAGTGGGGTTGCGTTCAAAGTCCACTTCATCGGGAGAGAATGTATCACCCATGACACATTGCTTAGCGCCTCCACATAGGAAGCCGGTGAAGAAGCTGTGATCTTCCTCAAACACCGACTCATCAAATACTGGATGCTCGGCCATGGTGGTAGTGGTGATAATGAAAGGAGGAGCTTTAACTCCTGGTGGTATGTTCATGTTCATGTTCATGGTGGGGATCTGCGAGACAGAGCACCAGACAGAATCGCCAATTCTATAAAATGAAGTACAGAAAGGAGAAACGAAATTGAAAACGAGAAAAGCAGAAGATCTCGGGGGTCACAAACTGAAAAAATTGTGCGAACTCACATCTCGTGTCACTTTTTGGCAACGACAACGCAAACCCTTCGCCCACCGCTTGTTTTCATATGTGTATTTGAAACAATTCTGTTATTACTCCTGCTCTTATTATCATCAATAATAATAAACACACACACCACTAATGTCGCGACAAGACGGTACCACCGAAGAAGAAGCCGACGCTCTGGCGCTACACTTCGCAGCCGCCCAACAACAAGCTGCACAACAAGCTGCCGCTCCCTTCGGCATGATGCCCCACGGCATGCCCGGGATGCCTCCCATGATGGGAATGATGCCCCCCAATTTCTTCGCCATGAATCAAGGCATGTCCATGAACCCAAGTGTTGCGGCCATGATGGCCCAAAGTCAGCGGCAGCACCAGGCTCAGCAGCAGGCCGCTGCCTTTTCTCATGCAGCGGCGTTTGGTGGTCTACAACCTCATAATAATATGATGGTTCCCCCCACCCTGGCTCAAAATCTAGCCAACTCCAAGCAACCACCCCCCGGTGTGAAGCCACGTCTAGTTCACGATGCGGCTTCGGCACCACGACCAGTTGAAGCTCCCCCGCCAAAGAGGGGACCGGGACGACCCGTCGGTAGTGGCCGCAACAGGATGAAACAACACCTCGAATCCATGAAAGAGTCTCTCATAATACAGGGCGGGGAGCCAAGTGGAGGGAAAGATCCACAGACTGGATATCCCTACTTTAGCGACTCTCCCACTGTTGCATCTCAAGACTCATCTGATATGAGTGTCTCCAACAACATGAATCACCCAGGGAGTAGTAGTGTGACAGCTCTGCCGGCTGTTACTGCTCAAGTCATTTTTGGGTCGGGGAGGCCTGAGATGCCACCGCCGAAATGGTATGCTTCGAGTATGCCGTTGGGTACGGCGGATGATAAGTTTTATTTGAGCGAGTTGCAATGTCTTTTGAGGGAGGACTTTGTGGAAGTGTTTGGAACTACGGAGGTAAGTTGTTTGTTTGTGTAACACTGGTTTCCTTCTATATATATCACTGTCAGACATTTCATAACGATGATTGGTTATTTGTCATTTTTATTAGATGGAAATTGACCTTCCACACCAAGGGCGTAACAAACCAATTGCTCTTGGTCAAGTTGGTCTTCGGTGCAAGTACTGCAACGATTTACCAGCATGTGTGCGTGCCAACCATGCAATTATCTACCCTACGTACATGTCGGGCATCTATAATGCCGTTCAGCAAATGTATCGTATGCATTTCACCAGGTGCGAGAGTGTACCCGCGGAGGTGAAGAGTAAAGTGGAGACACTGGAGACATTTCACATGAGCAATCGTGGAGGAAGGAAGCAATACTGGACCGATTCTGCTAAAAGAAGTGAGTGAACTGTTTCAGTGCGCACTTCCCTGAACATGTGTCGGCAATCTTGGACTCACTAATATTCTTTTTGTTTTTACAGTGGGTATGTGTGATACACAGTTTGGCATTCACTTTGAGAGGGATCCATCATTACCTTTACCGCCATACGTGGCCACGTCCAACCATGATGAGGAAGATAAGGAAGAGTCGAGACCTGTGAAAGAAGAGCCAGAGTACTACCCCCTCGTGCTTCCCGAAGACAAGGATTTGATTACGGATTACTTGTATTTGGCTATGGAACAAATGCAACCATGTGAGAAACAATTATTGTGGTTGCTTAAATACTATTATCAAACTCATCTTCTGACAATCTCTTATTCTTTCTTTATTAGGCAATCTCATGGATGCTGACAGGGTGGGATGTTACAAAGGGCGCAAGACGGGATTTCCTGGTTTGGCTTGCAGGCATTGTGTTGGCCAAGCTGGTTGTGGGAGATATTTCCCTGCATCCGAGGCTTCATTGTCTCAAACGACGACTAGTCAAACTATCGTCAATCATGTGAGGAATTGCCGTCGCTGTCCAATTGATATTCGTGAACAACTGGAGTTTATGAAAATGTCGAAAGCAGTAATCAAAAAGGTAAGAGATGATGTTCGTGGCTCTTTTTCTGCTGATTATCATGCCTTTCTCAATACAAGATGTTGCTTACTCCCTTCAGAGTGATAAACCAAAACATGGCGGCCGCAAAGTGTTCTTTCGCAGACTGTGGTGTCGTATCCAGCGCATTCCGATTATCGAGGAGGAGGAATTCCCTGAAGAGCCTAGCAAAAAAGAGATGAAGATCCCTAGAAAGCGTAAAAATAGTGACACAAGCACATCTGAAGCGAAGAAAAGCAAGATAGATGCACCCGAAAGCACCGAGCTTAATGATAGTTCAAAAGGCGCTTTAGCACGTACCGAAGGGACTAAGAAGAAAAAGAATGGCCGAAAGTATGCATTCATCGGTAAGGCACTGCTCGCTAAGGGTGATGATACCCATTGGCTTTCACAAGCCGAGGTTTATATCCGCCAGGAGCTCGTGGAAGTGTTTACTGCAACGAAGGAGGATAAATATGATTTCGGGGAGCCCGAAGTTGGTCAAGTTGGAGTTCGCTGTGTTCATTGTGCGAAGAACAGGCCAAAAGATCAGAGAGTCAAGGGACATGTGTATTATCCATCTTCTGTAAACGCGATTCAACAATGTGTCAAAGATTTGCAGTCAAGACATCTTGCAATCTGTGGCGCAATACCAGATAATTGTCGTGAGCGGCTTCGGTCTCTCAAGGGATATGGTTCCAAGCCCGAAGGTGATTCAGTGCAATACTGGATCGATAGTGCGAAAGAACTTGGCTTACAGGATTCTCCTGATGTTGTAGGAGTGACGTTTTACAGAAACCCTGCAGAGAAAAGCCCAGCAGATTGCCTGGCTATTGAAAAAAGTGAAGGCATTCCATCAGGGTCGTTCATCATGCGTGCCGAGGATAGAACGTCTGTAACTGATAGCATGGCACTCTTGCTAAAACAATTTCGTCCCTGCCGCTTCCAGGCAAGTGATCGGAGAGGCTCAAGGAGTAGAGATAGAGCGCTTGGATCACCAGGCATATTCTGTGTCCATTGTTCCAAGAAGCGTTATTTCCCCGTGACAGAGAAGAAGCTCATTGATACTTTAATTTTGATGAAGACTCACATGAACACTTGTACCAGTGTACCTGAGGATATCAAGTCATCCCTAGGCTATTTGCAGCACCGAAGCCTGCTACAAAAAATTGAGCTTGGAGCCCAGTGGAAAAGTAAGATATTCAAGAAGGTGTGGAACCGGCTGCACCATGAGGACTGGTCTAATTTTGACTATTCCAGTACTGCTGGCCTTGCCAAAGCAATGTCTATACGCGAGGAGCCGAGTCAAGCGGAAGACTCAGCAATCATAACTCAAAGAGAGTCAGTGGAAGAAACCGACCAAACCAGCAATTACGCTGACAACCACTCCTCTTCTTTTACTCCTGTTGAAGATGATGACGATGATGAAGAAGAAGCCTCCGAAGCTTTGAGAGGGATGCAAGACATGATCAAAGCTGCCGCGGTTTGGCTCTCTGAACGTGACGCGGAACAAGAGAAGAAGCAGGCAAGAAGTAAAGGCTTGGGACAGGCCAAAAACCGGCCAGGATTTCGCGGCGGAAGAGGAGGTGGACGAGGTGGTCGTATTCGATCTGCCTTTACCTCTGCTAGTTAGCAAGGGTGTGTTTCACTCAGACATGTACGATAAATGTAACTTGTATTTTTTATTTGTTACATTTCCGAACTCCAAAAGAATCCCCACATTTGCAGCAGCATCCCCTATTGTACAATCTAATCGAATCGATCAGGAGTATTGTAACGGGAGCAGGTTGGTCTCTTATCTCCGTTCTCTGTGAGAAAATGGGAAGGAAGAGAAGAAGATGCCTGTCCCATTTTGATCCCGTTCCGCCTGGGCCGCGGCCGTGTCAAGAAATCACATCCCACCATCCAAGCCAACGTCGGTCACATGCACACGACCATTCTGAACCAAGGTGCTAATATCCTTCCTTCTCCTCGATTGCTGTCGGTAGCCGCTATACCTCTGGTTGACTGTGAACCTTGACAGACTTTAGGTTCGGCCAAGCGAAGACTTCTCCCCTCCACAGTGGCATCTCATTGCGTTATATATTTACAACCGCTTCTCATTTTTGAAATTCTTGAGCAACATTCACTAGAGAATAAACAACAGAATAAATAGGTAGTCAACAATGGAAGACGATGGAAGTGACGACAACGAGGCTAAAATGCCTGCGATCCAAAATGACGAGGGAGACAGCGTCAGCAGTGACGCCGCAATGAATGAGAATAAGAATTATCTCCCACCATGTTTGAAGAGACGGAAGCGAAGTGAAAGCGATACCAGCAATCATTCAAAAGAAGACGACAACACCACCAAACCCCCAGCACTCAAAAGGAATCGTCAGGGAACTGCGGCGGCATCAGCCGAAGAAAGTAATTTACCCTTTGCTCCCTCCATTGATGAATATTTACAGTCTCCTCATAACTACGCACCGCGGCCGGAATGGTGCCATCCAACAACTAATAATTCTGCGTCATCATCACCATCTTCCGGAAATCAAGGCGTAGAATTTGCTGGTGTGGCATCCACTCAAAATGCAGCTGCTGCCGATCCAGCAGCCGCTGCGAGAATGAATGCTGCTGCCGCGTTTGAGAGGTTGATGCCTGCAGGTAATTTAGGTGTGGGTCATAACATTGCGAATGTGAATGATGTCATTCATCGACATGTGAATAATGACAACGACGCCGCCCCGGACAATCCATTACCACGACCTCCCGTACAGCGGAATAATTTGGAAGCAGTCAATAATCTTGTGGCAAGATTACGAAATGGGGATAATCCTCCAGGTGAAGTGAATGCAGCTGTTGTTGCAGCTGCCCAAGAGGTTGCGAATAACATGAATGGGAATGTTGCCGCAATTCCTTTGGCAGCAGTAGCACGACAGATCAATGCACCAAATCGAAATAATGACCAACAAAATAATAATCGGGAGCGTCGTCATCATCATCATCATCATCATAGGAGAAGACGAATTTTAGTCCCAGTGGGTGCAGCAGGCGGTGGTGGTGCCCAACAACGGCAACAATTACGTGATGCCATTGGAAACATTGAGGTAGGTGCACAGCAATTACGTCGTGCCATTGCGAATGTGCCTCGTCTATCAGCACAACAGCGTGCAGCACTTCGAAATATGATTGGAGGTGGAGGAGGGCAACGTCGTGCTGCTGGAGGACAACTTGGGCGGTTGATATAGCAGCGATTGAACAGATTTTGAGAGCAGCTCCAAGGCAAGCAGGTGGCGCAGGTCCGGTGATAGGAGGAGCAGGAGGAGGGCAGCCTGCTGCACCAATGTTGAATCTCCAGGCATTAAATGCAATGCCATGGTTGGTTCTGAGAGGAAGGCAGCAGCAGCCAGTTCTCCAGCCACAACAGCCGGTACCGCCCGAGCAACAAGGACCTCCACCACGGCCGTTACCACAGCCAGCAGGTCCGCCACGGCCATGGCAGCAACAAGAGCCAGCTCCACCAGCCCGACAACAACAAGAAGAACAAGAGCCAGCACCACCACAACAACCATTGCAATTGCAGCCGCATGAGCAACAACTGCCCCCTCCCGAATTGAATCCACCAGCACAGGCAAACACAGCGGATGCAAATCCACCAGATGAGGCAAATATAGCAGCACCAGGAAGTGGTAGTACTTCAAATGCAAATGAAGCAAATAATGTCCAAGGCCCTCCCGGCAAAATATCAGTATTTGGAAACGATCTTGATACAGTGCTGCATTTGGCTATCAAGCGGGGAGCTGTAGATGCTGCTTTAGATTTGATTGAGGGAGGAGCGTGCATTGATTTTCCGAATGCGAAAGGTATCACACCGCTGATGACAGCAAGCCAAGAAGGAAATGTTATTATCGCTCGAGCACTGCTCGACAAAGGAGCCAAAGCAAACAACACGACAATCAGGGGCTCTACAGCTCTTATCCAAGCGTGTCACTTTGGGAGACTCAATGTAGTGGAAGAGCTTTTGAAGCACGGGGCCTTGATTGAGCAGGCTAATTACAAGAATACAACCGCACTCATGAGATCATCACAAGAAGGTCACGAGCACGTGGTGAAGCTGCTGCTACAGCATAATGCCGTAGTTAATCGCCGCAATGACGAAAGAATGACAGCCCTTATGCTCTGCAGCCAACGTGGACATTCGGGAATAGTCAAAATGCTCCTAAAAGCTGGGGCCGAAATTGATGCGAAAACTTCACAAGATTCAACCTCATTAATGCTGGCCTGCAAAAGAAAGAACCTGGAGGTTGCGAAGATTCTCGTTGCAGCAGGGACTGAACTCAAACTGAAAGATTGCAAGAACCGCACTGTTCTGGAAACTGCTACAAGGAGAGGGAATGCAGATTTTGCACGAATTTTGACCGATGATGCCCAAATTAGACTAGTGAAAGAAGAGGCTCGAAGGGAACGGAACTTCTGTATGATTCGTCTATGGCATCTATTGAATTGGGAGAGAGCGACAATTCGAGTACCTCCGAACTACCTGAATGTACACAATCTGGCGGAAGATCTGGAAAATCCAGTTTTACAACAGCTTTGTCCGAGCAAACGAACTCTTGTGAGAGCAATGACGATGCCAGCTCCTGTGATTGAATTGATCACTGCTTTCATTCCGCTGCCACTTAGCTGGGAGAAACGTCTCAGTTTGCTTTCAAGTCGAAGTCATGTTGACCCGGATACCGCTGTGTACAATGCCCTAGATCTACTTGATGAGGTGCTTGAAGAAGGTGGAATCTTGGAAGCGTTTGATTTAGCAGACATGCCTCCACCTGTGAGCTTTAACAGCTGGACAGATTTTCGAGGTTGGTGTGGTCGATGCGACGTTATTCTATCAAGATGTCAAAACGAGGATACAAGCAACATTTTTGCACACGATGCATCAGGTGATAATACTCCTCGGCACGTCCAATCTGCCCAGTTGCAAAGAAGGCAAGCGAACTACTTGCAAGTCGTATCTCGTGCTCCAACTGCATTGGCCGAAGTTCTCGCGTCCTCTCCATACGAAATGCCACCTATGTTAGTAGAGAGACTGAAATCAAATGGTGATATTCAGTCGTTGGCAAGGAGGCTAACTTCAGGCGTCCATTTTGAACGTAAGTAGTTGAATCATCAAGTCCCCTTCGCTTGTTTCTTGATATCTAGCTCATTCTCTCTGCTGCACTCTTCCCTCAGCATCTGTTGTAAATGAAATGATTGTCCTAGCGAGAATGGCTGTGATGTGGTGCGAATCTAGACCATTTTATTGAATGCAATAAGATAGCTCTATTTGTCAAGCAAGAGAGGTACAGACTTTGAGTAGAAACGATACAATTAAACCAAGCATATGAATCATACTTAGTACATATCACATACAAGTTGTTCTGTACATATTGATGCAGAGGTTGAATTATAGTCCCGAAGAACGTAGGTATGCAACACCTATATAAAATCTGTCACAACAATCAACTTCAACTACAAAATCTATGTCATTTTGTTGCCGCGCACAAGCGCGCATATTGCACTGAACCACAAAAGTACCACCATAACCATAATTTATTCATCCTCATTTTGTGTGTACGTTCAAGATGCCGTCGACGGTAGGGAGGAGACTCATGCAAAAGAACATGAGAAAGGCGGCCAAAGCCAGAGAGAAGGACATTATGAGCGGCGGTGACGAGTTCGAGGACGACCCCGCCACTGAAGCGGATGAAGGGAACTATACCTATCCAGATCATCTTGATGACGATTATGACGAAAAGGAGGACCAGCCGACTGGAAGAAGTATATTCGGTCGCGGTGGAAGAAAGATTACTGAAAGAGCATCATCCTTTGGAGACCCCGGATTTAACAAATCTGACACGACGTTTAAAAGCTCTTTCTGATCCTCAATCAGAGCTAGCCCGCTTCCTACTCACTAAAAGCGACGACGGCATGAAATGGAAAAGCATGAGAAGCATCGAGAATAGGGCAGCTATATTTGGGAAGGATAGTAGTATGGTGAAAGGCATGAGAAGTAATTTAGTATGGTTCTACTCAATGAGTTTGGAGCCGCTTGATGTAAGAAAGGAAAGGATAATCATGCTAGCAGAAGCATATGCTATTTTCGGTGCACTCTTCCTCGTGGTACGTGGGTATTGTATGAGTGGGGATCTAGCTTGGGCTATGGCGGCTGTTCAATGAATGATTCCTTTGCCTGCCATCCAGGATTAGACCGTCTTTTTGAAGCAATCATGACAATGGCAATCACATCAAACCTCTTCATGGCAATGTTTGCGTCCTTAATTTGGCTTATGTCAGTATTGTTCAGTGGCACCCACCAGAACTGGGTATTTGGATGTCGTCATCTTTTGGTAATATGCCACACACTACTCTGCTGTGTCCTTGTGTTGACAATCGCAGGAGTGGGAGTCGGCATCTTAACAAAGCTTGCCCCAAACTGGCCAGAACTTGTGATCGCAATGGCATTCTTTCTGATCATTGCTGTTTGCGGTGTGTATCAATCTTCTGTACTGATAGCAACTCAACTCCCTTTGGAGTACTATCATTTCCCACTCTGGTTTAAATGGGGTATATTGCCTTTTCCAATGCTAACAAAGAAGAGCAGAGAGAAGATTAGAGCCGGAGCACACCAGAGGGCGAAGGAGCTGAAGGCTCGTGCTTTCAAGGAGAGGACCGTGCTGGATCCATCGGTCAGTCTCAAGGATAGCTTCTCTCCTATAGGTAGACTCCTCAGGGTTGCAGCCGATAACATTGGGAAGAAAGACCACGATATTTCTCAGTACGAAGCAAGGTTGGAAAAGGATTGGTATACCAAGACAGAAGAGCTCAAGAGTATGACAGTAGACATACTGGCGCGGTATATGCCAAGGAGAATGGCAGATGAGGTGCATAGGACTTTGGCACTGGAACTGGATTCTCCGACTCTGAATGAAGCAGGAGGGTTGAGTAGTGTGTCAATAGGAAGAGGAGAGGTTGATGATGACGATAACGGAGAAAAGAGAGTTAGTTGGAAAATAGACTTATCTGAATCAAGTAGCGTCAAGAGTTGACGTAATCCCTACGTCAAGTAAAATATCATAATCGATGTGGCTCAATGATGTAATTCAATTTCTATCCCTTCTATATTAGTTCCAATGCTGCTCTAGAGACTTGGTCTTCATCCAGATTGTTTTACACCTTATAATCTTCTCATCTGCTACGAAGCAGATGTGGCTCAATGATGTATTTCAATTCCCACCCCTTCTATATCAGCTTCAATGCTGTTCTAGAGACTTGATCCAGTGTTGTTACCCTGCCGTCTTCTCATCTGTTACGAAGAAGCTATTGCATTTGCTCCCTGCTTCTCTTCCAGAGTTTTCAACAACTCCTCCCTCATAGCAGCCCACTTACTCGGCCTATCAGCATCATATGTAGCCTCCCAAACCTCCCCATCATCAATTGTATCACTCTCTTTACTCGACACCAAATTCCTCGGAGGACGCTGTGTCAAAATATCCGGCTTGGGAATAATTGCTCCAGATCGTTTACTAATTCGTACTTTTGTCCCATCCTCCAAAAAGGAATAGGTTACTTTGGTCGGAAAGCCGGTTACCGGATCAACCAAGTTCACATTCGAGTAATGCATAGAACGCTCCTTCATTATAGTCTGACCCTTGACTCCCCGCTCTGCATCCCCTTTAAGCCTACGTGGAGCAACATTGACACCCTCCACTACAATCCTCATTCTATCTCGCAGGACCTGTGCCACGGTCCCCTGCTTGCCATATTCTGGATGATTTTTTTGAATGACTTGGACTGTGTCGCCGCGGACAATGTTCCATCGGGAAGGTTTGTGGAGGAGAGTGCGCTTGAGTTTGGATCGGTTGGGACGCATTAGCTGCTCCATTAGTTTGACTCGGCCGCTCATCTTTTTGTGTTTTTTGATAGACTTTGTTTACAAGATGTGTCTCTTTGTTTATTGAAAAAAATGGTGGTTAGGCGTGAATTTATTGTGTAGTAGGTGACAAGCAACAGAGCTCAAGGCGGGTTAAGGATGACAAAGTAGAGGAAGCACGCTAATCAATGAGGGTAGAACGAGCACTGTGCTAACAATCATGGTCGCCGCCAGCGCCAGCAGGTTGACTGCATGGGAGGGCCAGACAAAAAAAAACTAACTTTAAGTAGGGGGCTAATGTTGAGAGTCGGCGATCGGCGATGATGGGCGATGCTCAAACAAACTTCCCTCCGACAAACACACGCGCCTGGCTGCGGGACAATTGCAACGCAAAAGAGGGGATCGGATAATCCTCCACGCGTGGAGGCTCCACACCCCTCGCTCCACACCCGGCAATTTCCCAATCTTATCAAAGAGACGCCCATCTCTCCCCTTTCTCTGGTAGTATGACGTGTCTACCACGTTGATCTACCACAAACATTTTGGAGTTCCTATGTAGAATTCTGGAACAAATCTATGTAGAAAGTCTTGGCAAAAAAACGCTTCTTGATGATGCCCACCATGGTGTAAAATACGGCACTATTGCCACCTTTTTCAGTCTACTTCTTACAATTTTGGAGAGATATTGCAGCTTTATTAATGTTAGCACACGCATTACTGATGAATCCGAGTTTTACTTTAGCTTCTAAGTCTATTACAATGCGTTTAGATCAATAAACATCGCCCAAAACAACTTACACAGTACAAAATCGCGTTATAAACCCACTGACATTCGTTACTAATGATCTATGAGGCAGCCGCTGATTGTAGCATTCGACAAAAGATGTTTGAAGCGTTAATTGTTGTTTCCAAGCTTCGTCTGCAGCGCAACTGGACGAAATTGCAGCAGCCGTAAATACATTTTTTTAATGGGAGAACGCCCGTTTCACCGCAGATAAAAGCGCATCAACAGCAGCAATAAGATCCATGTGCATCCCTCTGAATATACGGTGAATTCTACCGGTTCGGGTCGTCAACAAATCTTCGAACTGTCCAGTGAGGCAGGGGTGGAGAGATGAAATAAGGTCAGTACATAAGATGTGGAAGTAATAAATTGTCTTATTTATGCAATAACTCACCTACTTTCGGCCGGCCTTTCACGTGCACACGCATTAGATATAAGAGAACACCGTTGGCATACAATCGAAATCATGATTTTTGTTTTATGGAAGTATTAGGACGGTTAATAGGAGGGCGGAAATCCTCATTGTCATCGCCATTTTGAAACAAACAATGACAGTTGATGTTAGAGTTGAGAACAACGGCTGTTTTGGCGATAAATGGCGACGAAATGATTATAATTGGGAATTATCTAATAGCTCCACTCAAGAAGTGTGAGCGTTGGGTGCCGGGTGTGGAGGGGTGTGGAGCCTCCTCGCGTGGAGGATTATCCGATCCCCAAAAGGAGAGATACTGTAAAGTGAGATGCCGTCGACGGTAGGGAGGAGACTCATGCAAAAGAACATGAGAAAGGCGGCCAAAGCCAAAAGCCAAAGAGAAGGACAGTATGAGCGGCGGTGATGAGTTCGAGGACGACCCCGCCACTGAAGCGGATGAAGGGAACTATGCCTATCCAGATCATCTCGATGACGATGATGATGACGACGACGAAAAGGAGGATCAGCCGACTGGAAGAAGTATATTCGGTCGCGGTGGAAGAAAAAACTGATAGAAAAGCATCACCCTTTGGTGACCCCGGGTTTAACAAATCTGACACGACGTCAAAAGCTCTTTCGACCCCAATTCAGATCTAGCCCGCTTCCTACTCACTGAAACTGAAAGCGGCGATGACATGAAATGGAAAAACATGAGAAGCAACGAGGCTAGGACAGCTATATTCGGGAAGGATAGTAGCATGGTGAAAGGTATGAGAAGTAATTTAGTATGGTTCTGCTCAATGAGTTTGGAGCCGCTTGATGTAAGAAAGGAAAGGATAATCATGCTAGCAGAAGCATATGCTATTTTCGGTGCGCTCGCTTCCTCAGTGGTACTTGGGTATTGTATGAGTGGGGACCTAGCTTGGGCTACGGCGGCTGTTCATTAAATGATTCCTTTGCCTGCCACCCATGATTAGACCGTGCATTTGATGCAATCATGACAATGGCAATCACAGCCAACCTATGTTTGCGTCCTTAATTTGGATCATGTCAGTATTGTTCAGTGGAACCCACCAGAACTGGGTATTTGGATGTCGTCATGTTTCGATTATATGCCACACGCTGCTTAACGGTATCATCATGCTAACAATCTTAGGAGTAGGAGTCGGCATCTTAACAAAGCTTGCCCCAAACTGGCCAGAACTTGTGATCGCAATGGCATTCTTTCTGATCATTGTTGTTTGCGGTGTCTATCAAATTTCTCAATTGATAGCTACTCAACTCCCTTTGGAATATTATCATTTCCCACTCTGGTTTAAATGGGGCATACTGTTTCCACCAATGCTAACAAAGAAGAGCAGAGACAAGATTAGAGCCGGAGCACACCAGAGAGCGAAGGATCTGAGGTCCCGTGCTTTCAAGGAGAGGACCGTGCTTGACCCATCGGTTATTCTGAAAGACAAGGATAGCTTCTCTCCTATTGGTAGACTCCTCAGGGTTGCAGCCGATAACATAGGTAAGAAAGACCACGATATTTCTCAGTACGAAGCACGGTTGGAAAAGGATTGGTATACCAAGACAGAAGAGCTCAAGAGTATGACGGTAGACGTACTGGCGCGATATATGCCGAGGAGAATGGCAGATGAGGTGCATAGGACTTTGGCACTGGAGCTGAAACAGGAGCAGGAGGGTTGCGTAGTTATTCAATTGATGTTGACGAAGAGAATATGATGGTGAAAAGAGAGTCAGTTGTAAGTAGACTCATCTGGTACAAGTAGCGAGGCGTCCAAAGGCCAAAGGAATGATACACAAGCAATTGATGTATTCTACCTACAACCTGTATGTAAAATCTTACTGTTTAGACGTTGCAATTGAAGTGTATCTTTGTTTGTTGAGAGCATTCCTTTGTTGTAGAGCGATAGTACTTGTAGTCAGGGCAGATCAGACTCTCTATCTTGTCCCTGCGGGGGTTTGAAGAGAGAATACCGTACCATCTTGAACGCGCGAAAGCACATGTGTTCAAAATGTCGGCGATAGCTTACTCATCGTGTTCGCTTGCCTCCAACCGCCTCACAACACTGCAACGCAGAGAATACCCAGCACCATTGTTTCTTTTCAGCAACACGGTAAAACAATCATGATGTCCGCAAAAGCTCCAAGCGGCGATGCGGCCCAGAAGCCCCATGGTAGCCAGAATGTGCACAATCGTGGTAGAAATCGTAGAAATAATAATAATGCTAGGCCGCATCAGCAGAACAAAAGCGGCGGTCAACATCCAAATCATCAGAGAAAGAACTACAAGGCGAATAACAATCGACACAGCAATAGAAACAACAAGCCACAGTTGCGTAGCCGAAACCAAATATCTCACGCAGTACTTAGCAACTCACTCGTCGAAGTGTCCACCTCTCGCCAACTAATCGAATCATCTGATGGAATTCAAAACCGTCGTCGCGTCATGAATCGTCTCGACTCCATGCTATGCAATTGGTCAGATTCATTATTGCCCGCTGCTTCCTACGCAGACATGTTGACTACTTCTTCCAAGAAGTCGACGACTAATAAATCCAACCATCCTTCTCTATTATCATTTGGTTCCTACCGCTTAGGAGTACACACCCCCGACGCAGATGTCGATTGCTTAGTCCTCGCCCCACCACACATACAACGCCATGACTTTTTCGATAGTTGGATTACAGTGTTGAAGAATGCAGAAGTTAGTGATTTGCACCCGGTGGCTACAGCTTATACACCCGTGGTGAAATTTAGCATGGATGGGATCAAGATCGATATGGTTTTTGCTAGAATAAATCATGTGCAGTTGAATTGGTTGGCAGAGCACAAGTTGAGATTGGAACAAGTGAAGGAGGAAAAGAAGATGAAGGAGAACAGTGTCGAGACGGAGTTTGATCAAACCTCTTCCACAGTAATAGTACACCACAATAATGAAGTAGATGATGAGCTGGATGAAATAGCCGACAAAATCGCCGAGGTGGTAGTATCTGACCAGATGCTCATCGGTCTCGATGAAACATCTGTTCGTTGCGTCAATGGTGTACGTGTTTCACAGTACTTGCTAGCAATAGTGGGAACGAATCCTACTCGGTTAGAAAACTTTCGACTTACACTGAGGATTGTCAAAGAGTGGGCACGGGTGCATGGTCTTTACTCGAATGTGTTGGGATTTTTGGGTGGTGTCAAGTGAGTTTGCATGTCTGTCCTTTCCTTGCTCAGTATGCTATACAATTAATTGTCAAGGGTACTGACACACTTCTATTCCTGTCATTCACTTGTTTCAGCTGGGCCATCTTGGTGTGTTGGGTGTGCAAAGAAAACCCTAATGCAAAGCCGTCCATGCTGCTAAACTTATTCTTTAGAACATTTGCAAATTGGTCATGGCCTCACCCAGTGTTATTGGCCAAGCAACAACTTCATCCCATCAAAGGAGTAAGTTCTCATCCAATTTGGGATCCTGTCAATAATTTTAGGGATGCCAAACACTTGATGCCTATCATTACACCCTGTTATCCCAGTATGAACTCATCATACAACGTCGGCGAGCCACAGTTACGAAGGATTCAAGATGAGTTGCGCCGTGCAACAAAGATAAGTCATGATGTATGTTTCGGGCGAAAGACTTGGGCTGATTTGTTCAAGGGGAATGATTTCTTTAGGCAACATGCAAACTATTTGCAGGTTGACATTATTAGCACCCAAGAAGATGATTTTCGTGAATGGTTTGGGCTGTGTGAGGCACGAATGCGAATCCTTATTGCAGGCTTGGAAAATCCTAGCTTTGGCACTCAGGCATATCCCTTAGCGAAATTCTTTACGAGGAAAGAGGAAGACGGAAAACATGTTTCTAGCTTCTTTGTTGCGTTACGATTTGCTGAGGACACAGAGAAAGTTGATTTGGGACCTCTTATTATGGACTATCTACAAATTGTGAATTCGTGGGATGGAAGGAAGGAAACAATGGACTTGGCAATAAACATTGTGAGTCAGAAGAATCTACCTTCCTTTGCTTTTGGAGTTGAATGCTCCGAGAAGGAGAACGAAGTAGATGATGACAGCACCTCTTCCGAGACAAGCACAAACACAAACGAGGAGGTCGCATCTGGTTTGGATGATGACACATCTAATGTGGATGCAAGCAAGGCAACTAAGACAGTGCAAAAGTCACCACCTCGTTCAGCAAAGAAGAAATTAGAACCTGGACATGACTCTGGAACTCCGTCGATGTTCATTTCACCACTGAAGCGTGCAAAAATCAGCTAGCTAAATGATGTCAAGCACGCTAGAGTAATAGTAATGTCTTATAGACTTTCCAATATATTTCTTCTCTGTATTATGTATGTACCTTTTGTTAGTTGCCATTACTCTCTCTTTGCCTTTTGAGGGCCTCCAGTCGCTGCCTGAAAGAGCTGTCACCCGAAGACGATGGTACCACCACAGGAGGAGGCGGCTGCAATCCCAACTCCTGCTCACACCCACGAAGAAGCGGCTCTATAAATTTGACGTCGTTTCCAAGATCCTCCACGGTTTCTCGAACTTCACGATGGTTACATCTGACGAGTTGAACTAGTAGATGTCTTGTCATTGATGTCGAAGGTGTTAGCAACTCTTCAGGTCCACCACCAATTCTTGCGACATCTTCTATTGTTTCAACCATCCAATCGATGGAAGCCAACAGTGAACCCAACTCTTCCAATTCACCGAAAGGATTAGATGGGCTAGAATCAATACGATCTTTGATAGCCTTTTTCAACAGCTTCTCAACCACTCTGGAAAACTTCGATCTGAATTTGTCGCTTGTGGTATTCCCTTCCTCGGGGTATATGACAGATACTTGTATTGAAATCAAAGCGTTCAACGAACTGTCAAGAGAAGGCGAGAGAACTGCTCGCATGGCAACCTGTAAAGTTCACAAAGAGTGCAAAAGAGTCAGCAATTTGATGCAAACGGAGGAATCTGGTGCAATGAAGAAACACCATACCTTATTAGTTGCCCTCATAATATTTTGATCAATATGCATACGTTCGTCGAGGAGCGCGGACACGGTTACATTGACCAGATATTCCACCGTCTTCTGTTTCATCTCTGAACTACAACATTGCATTCGAAGCAGAAGTGATAATGCAGCCACAGTCTGATTGATTAGCGCAGTTGGCAACGGGGCGTTCTTGCCCCCATAATCGAAAGCAAAGTTCAATGCACTAAAGACAGACAAAAATGAAGATTCGGTGAGACAAAGTATGCAAAATAATAGAATTCAAGACACACAAATGACATACCTAGCCACAGTGAGCATGCACGTGTTATAGTCCGATTCAATCTTTTCACGGAAGGCCCCTTCCTGGATAGGGTCTAATGAGCTTCGTTCTTTTGTTGAGATAACAGTGCTAAGCAACTGTATGGCGTCTGTACCTCTCACGATATCCGATGCTTTACATTCATCTGATTTGGTCATGAAGTTTATATCAGTCATAATTTCATTATACATCGTATCAGTTGAAGGAGTTCGAGGGGAATGAGGAGCAGGAAATTTTGTTCCGCTGGTGGTGTCGATCGAAGGAGGCAAGCGAGGTGATTCCTCAGATAATTTGGTCTCTTTCGACTTTTGAAGCCGAGCCCGCAAGTTTCCTGTTACCACCGCAGAAGAAGACAATGCGGGAGCTTCCAGGCCACTCGTCGGTGAGTAGTGGCTAACTGGTGGCACAGTCTTTCTTGGTGGTGATCGTCTAGGACTTCCTTGTGTTGCGACAGGTTGATTACCACAACGCTCCATAATTATCGCTTTCACTTTGTCAGTGGGCTTTATTGCCGAAAACAATTTGTCTGTGTCGCCTTTCAGTTTCTCCACGACAGTTTCGAAGAGATCAATATACACCTTTTTAGCCTCAGCCACTGTCTCTTCATTCAAGGCACTACTCAGAATAACGAGCCCCTTCTTCCCAATTGCAGACACTCCCGCAGATTGAACCGCAATGGAGCAAAGCTCCGCCGCAAGTGGTCGGGAAGGGTTTGATTTTGATTTCTCCAAGACTTTCATACACACCGGGCCAAACTTTTGCGATGGGTAAATTTTCTTAGTTGTAACAAGAGTAAAGATGGCCAAAATTTCCTCTTTGAAATGCAATTTCGCTGCACCAGCCTTGTCCAGCAAATATGGTAGCAATAAGAGTGCTTCGCCATCACTGATAACATATGAAAGCTCATCTAGACGTTTGAACAAGTCAAGAATCGTTGAGAGTAGCTTGCGGAAACCAGATGTATGGTCCCGTAATAAAACGGCACACGCAGCCCACTTGAAAATAAAATCAAGCATTTCCAGCAAGGAAGAATCGTTGTTGTCCCTTGAGTAGCCTATTGCTTTGGAAAGGAGATCGCACCCACTCATGCAATCTTCATGGGTGCGCAACCCACTTTGAGGGAAGAGCACATCAATCGAGGTCGAAGGTATAAACAAGGCCCACGCTTTGCGTAGAGCTTGAAGAGTATCACCTGATGGCTCCTCGGAATACTCAGGCCAGCTGTCACCTTTGCCCAACGTTGCTAATCGTTGTGCCTTCGGCTTGGCTGATCTCGTACTACTCATCTGCAAAGGATTTTCCGGTAGAACACCAGCCTCTGATACGTTGTTGCCGCCCTTTCTAGGAAGACCACCAGCCCGAGGCGACTGCAGTGCTGTCTTGTTGCTAGGAACTCCCACTTGAGTTGTTTGGCGGCTTGACATCATTTGACCAGGCCGACGTGGTCGTTCGGAGGCTTTCTTGAACGTATCTACAAGTTCCTGATCCTGCTTAGATAGCTTTGGAATGAATGATCGCACAGTCCGCTGCTGAGCGGGCAACAGCTTGCCAATTTCTTTATCAAAAGATGAGGATGGCACAAAACCATTCTTTGAACAAACTGCCAGCAGATTCTCAGCAGCAGATCTACTTCCTGATTTTGACGAGAGTAGACTCATAACAATCACTTTGGCCAAATTTCGATGAACTGGTAATTTCTCCTGCTCATTTGTGGCAATGAGTGATTCCATCTTTTCAGTTAAAAATGCCAGCACATCAGGAAGGCCTGACGACTTTATCGCAGCATCAGATAACTCAGATTCTAAGGAAAGAATAAAAGCTTCTACGGAAGCTGCGTTTGTACCTCCACCATTTTGTTTTGGACTATCAGTTCCTAATACCAACGCTGATACTGCGGCATCGCGCATAGTCTTTTTCATGTCATTCATGGCAGCATTTACAAGTGCGGGGAAAACTACTGGCCCTAGCTTCGCTTGCGCAGTATCATCTAGATGAGAGAGCAATGAACCTATGACAGAAGCTGCAAGCGGCTTTAGATTGCTCTGTGAATCATTGATTCGCAGCCGAAGATTCGCTGCGAGTTGTTTTAACTGTACAAATGCCTTCCCTTCGGTTGACAAAAGACCGCCACATTTGCCAAGCGCAGCGTCAACTTCATCCAAGGCCTCCTTCCTATTACGCCAAGACTTCTTGTCTCCAGTATCGTTCATACGATCAAGACAATCACTCTTCAGGGCAGACATGAGGTCGGTTGTGGGCACAGCTAGCATTGACGACGCATTCCCCCCTCTGCCAGATCCTCCCTTCGGACCATTCGATGAAGACATGGTAACGCACTTCAGCTTTCTCTCTACCTGGTTGGCATTTGGATCGTGTGCATTATCCTTAAAGACTTTTTCCACTAGCGAAGAAACACTTGAACTGACATCGCTTGACTTCACAAACGATTCCAATACTGGCCCAAGCTGTGTGTACATCTCGCCCAACACATCACGAGCTGAATTTTTGACTTTCATATTATTGTTCTCACATTCTTTCAATATCCAAACCAAGACATCCTTCACGCCCTGAGAAAGTGCGGCCAAGCCAAAGTTCACACTAAATGTTTTAATCCAAACGAGAAGTGCCTCGTGTACCAAAGGCGATTTCACACCGTCAACCGCTTTCGTAGCAACGTGCAGAACTCTATGAGGATCTTTGACGATGCAAATGCATTCTAGGCAAGACGAAGACGAAGCAGTCAACTTTCTATCCCCTATCTTTTCAGCAGCAAGCTTGACAATTGGGGCGTAGAAGAAGGATTCTGGAGCCGTCTGTCGCTCTGCATGGATATTGAATAAAACCTTAAACAACTCAAGGATAGCCTTAGCAACATTAAAATTGCTTTCTTGAAAGGATTTGGTACACGCCTTGACGAGCACAAAAAGAAAAATGATGGAGGAAAACTCGCTGTCACCATTACTCTCATAGAAAGCCGCAAGGTTGTTCAAAGCCCCCATTCTCTGCTTCCAATTTGATGCTAAAAGAAATGTTAGCTCAAAGTCAACACAGTGAAAACAAACAAAATGATAATCAAATCTTACATTGGATTCCAGCGAGAACACCCCCGTCATCCGCATCATCACCCCATTGTGGGATGCCAAGCCCAGAAAGGCAGTCTATTGATTCATCCAGAGAGGGTAATGCACTTTCGTCAAACTTTTCATCTGCTGTTCCAGAGCTAGGTGCATTCTTCGCTGAAACAGAGGGAACATTTGCAGTCTTCGATTTTGGTGCCGTTGTAGGTCTAACCTTCGTTGCACCAGGTTTGTTCGGCTGTGACGACGTTGCTTTCAAAGGGGCCGTACCAGGCCTAGAGGCTCCATTCCTACTAGCATCGGGTTTACCACTTTTCGTTGCGAGTGCCAATGTCTTGAATGCTCGTGGATTGGACGACTGAAGTGAGGATGTGACCTTCTCGGCGGTCGAAACAATAGCTTTATCTTTGCTATTAAGCAATGTGATCAAAACGTCAGTAGCAGCCTTTCGAGTGGTTGCGTCAGAGTCTTTCAACTTTTCACACGCAATCTTACATAGATCCTGTGCATGTTGGCTGGTGAGTGTTCCACAAGTTCCGTAAGTGCCACTCGATACAACGCAGCGAGACAGAAACTCTAAAACTGACTTTCGGACTAGGGCATTCTTCTCCTTCTTTTCATCTAGTGACGATAAAAATGAGTCATTACTGCCCAGAAAGTGATCGAATCGAAGGGCGTTTCCAAACATTTGATCCAGACAAGACATGACTGCCTTCCCGACTTTCTTATCCTTGAACAAAGGAACAATAGTAGAGAGAAGAGGTCTTAAATCAGACGAAATAGGCTCCCCAACCCCTGCGGCCAGCATCCCAATAGCTGCAAGTGCTTTGGAGCACACTAAATAATGCGTATGACTCAACAGCTCCTTGAGTTCACGGAGAAGCGTTGTGTAGTTCCCATCCGATATTTTGTAAGGCTGCTCCCCACCTGCCTCAATAAGTGCGTTGAGGGCCGCAACCTTTTCACTCCACTTGGCTTCGTTGATTTTATCCGAGTAACAAGTTTGAGGGAGTACTTGGAGCAAGTTGACTGCCGGCCTTGACGCAAACCGTTTCAGCTTTTCTTCTTCCTCATTTTTCTGTAGAGCAGCTAGAGCCTCTTCGGGCGACTGCGTCGCAATTTGAACACCCCGCATACACCTGAGACATCTTGAGGGATGTTTTGCTGTAGGTTGTTTGTCTAGGAGAGAGTCCAATTGAGATTGTTGCGACTTCTTTAGCTTGTCAACAAGAGCTTGCAACGGTGTTTTGGAGCCAAAAGTACGGCACAATTCAGCTAGGACCTCAAACCCAACCCCGCGAATCTTATCATTGGAGTTCGCTACGAGAGTTTCATGAACGGCAGATAATTTCGAAACATTAAACACGCTGGTTCCAAACTCTTGCACCAACTGCAAAACGAGTGTAGCTGCAAATTTGACCACTTTAGGCTTCTTCGCTTTGAGACCATGCTGTTGGATGAGATCAACAACGTTGTCAGCAGTCGATGAGCCTTGCGGCGCAACTTCAACCAATTTGAACACTAATTCTTGCGTTGTTTTTAGAGTAGAAGGGCGGGAAGACGCAAATGCAGCACCTTTCAATAGTAACGACATGATCTGACTTGCAGTATCTTCTGAGCAAGCACCTTTGCAGCAATCTGAATACGTGACAGATAAAGTTAGTGCAGAATCAAGGGCTCCGGCATTTTTGTCGCCCAAGGCCTTCGTTATAGCATCGTCAAGCGACGAATAAACATCATCTTCACTCAATTGATTTTCGGGTTCCCTTCCAGATAACACCGCCTGTATTTTTTTCCTGCAAAAATAGGTAAGATGCTTTCCGAATCTGCCAGTTTGATGACGCCAGTGATTCATCTAGCCCATCAAGAGTGATATTGATTTCTACTGCAGCAGCGGGTGCAGTAGGAAATGGATTCATCGCAGACAGGTCACTAATGGGCTGAGTATTTTGCACTGTAGGCGTTGGCTGAGCGACAGTGGATTTTGGAGCAACCTCTGGTACAAAACCTTGAGGATTTTGACTTGGCATATCTGACAAGGCCTCAGTATCTGCAAATCTATTGCTCGATGAATTCTTGGATATAGCTCTCAGCTCGGCCAGTAAATCAGCATCTTCAGCGGCACCACCGCGGTCGCCTTTGAAAGTGTTGGAGAACTGAGATTTGACTCCCATGTTTTCCTCTTTTGGCTCCGAATCAAAATTACTCACAGTTGCGTTGATACTTTGAACAGACGGCGCAGCAACGGTGATGTTTGTCTCATCAAGCGCAGCTGCGTTCTGCTTCGCTCCTTTCTGCTTCCAAGGCGGTAAGGGGCGTGAATCATCTTTTTTGCTTGGTTTCTTTTTCTGCCACGGTTTAGCCAAAGACAAATCTGGCTTCGAAGGCGCATCACTGGCACTTACTTCAATCTCCTCGTCATCGCCATCACTGAATCTGTTGCTAGAAGTCTTCATTGATATTGCTCGTAACTCAGCCAGCAAATCAGCATCTTCGGCAGCGCCCCCATTCTTGCCACTGAATGTATTTTTAGTTGCATGTTCAACCATGTCAGATGAGCTGAGAGATGATTGCGCATTACTCGGATTTGCTTCCTCCACCAAAGCATTCTGGAAAGGGTCCGGCACAGATTCAGAGTGACTTTTATCAACTGGGTTCTTCTTTTCCCGCTTAACCTTCCAAGGCGGCAACGAGCCAGAAGATTTATCTTTGCTTTTCTTCTTCCAAGGCTTATCATCTACAGCAAATGCTTTCGATTTGGACGAATTCTCAACATTTTCGTTTCCATTATCTCGGAAATTATCATTTGATGAGTCATTTTCTGATGAATCGATCGCGGCAGGAGCAGGCGCCGCAACAACTATGTCAACTTCGAAGGCAGCAGCAGAAGTGTCTTTCTTCACAGAATTCTTTTGCTTCCAGGGAGGCACGGTGTTGCCTGCCTGGTTCTTCTCCTCTTTCGTAACAGGTGGTATAGCGGTGGTGGAACTTTGAACATTGTCGTCTTCACCTCCACCGACGAATCGGCTACTCGATGTTTTGTTTGATATTGCTCGCAAACTCAGCTAGCAAATCTGCATCCTCAGCAATACCACAATTCTTGCCATTGAAGGTATTGGGCAAACCTGACTTTATGCCCATATTCTCCGTTGCAGAAAGTTCAATTGCTTTTTCTTCAACAATGTCATCATCTGCGTCGTTACTACCATCGATTTCCTTTTCATCTGCGGCAGTGGTGAATGACTCGTCACCCATTGCGTTTTCAAATGGATCAGCCACTACAGGGGCGGGTGAAGCTGCAACCACAACGTCCACATTGAAATCAGCTGATGACGGCTTTTTTCGGTGAGGCTCGTTTTTGTTTCCAGGGAGGCAACGGCTTGGATGAATGACGTACATCGCTCTTCTTTTCATTCGATTCTTTGGTTGTCATGGTACATCCAGCCTCGTTGTTGCTTGAGGAATGCGCATTGTTTGTCGTCATCTCCAACATCAAATCGATTCACCGACGTTTTTATTTGATATTGCTCGCAACTCAGCCAACAAATCTGCATCCTCAGCGGTACCACCATTCTTGCCATTAAAAGTGTTTGGCAAGCTCGACTTTATCCCCATCATGACTTCTGTTGGAGGTTCGTCTTTTACACAAGGAGATGGTTCATCGACTTGATTACAAGGCGCCGGGTTCTGTGACTTGTCAATCGCTGCTGGTGCAGGCGCCGCCGTAACCACAACGTCCACATCGAATGCCGTAGACGACGTTTTTTTCTTAGCAGCAGCGCCCTTTCGCTTCCAAGGAGGAAGAGGTCTGGATGCATCGCTCTTCTTCGCAACAGTTGGAGGCGGTACGGCATCAATAGATGTATCCTTCACTGTCGCAGCCGTCGCATTATTCATCTCATCGTTGACAGAAGATTGTGCATTGTCGTCTTCCTCTTCTCCATCGAATCTGTTACCTGACGCTTTGTTCGATATCGCTCTCAACTCGGCTAAAAGATCGGCATCTTCCGCGATACCACCGTTCTTGCCATTAAAAGTATTGGAAAGACTTGATTTGATGCCAATGCTGTCCTCAGCTGGAAGCTGCGGTTTCTCCTCACGTGCTTGTTCAGGTTCACTAATCTCTCCATGAACAAATGGATTCTGAAAAGGATCTGCCATGGCAGGGGCAGGAGCAGCTGCAACAACGATGTCAACATCAACAGCTGGCGAAGTTTTTGCCTTAGCATTCTTCCGTTTCCAAGGAGGCAACGGTCTAGATAATTTGTCTGCCTCACTCTTCTTCTTTTCCTCAACAGGAGGTGATGCGACAGTTTCTTTCACTACCGCAACCTCTGCACTTTGAACTTCTCTGCTGGCAGGTTGAATATTGTCATCATCCTCTCCACCATCAAACCTACTACCTGATGTTTTGTTCGAGATTGCTCTGAGCTCCGCCAGTAAATCAGCATCTTCGGCAGTGCCACCATTTTTGCCATTGAAGGTATTGGGCAAACTCGATTTGATACCAAAATTGTTCTCTGATGGTGGTTCATTATCTTGTTGTTGCTCGTGTACAGTAGAAGTAGGCTCAATATCATTCTCTCTCACAATCGCTGTAGGAGTAGGCGCCGCGGCAACCACAACATCCACGGCAAATGAATTGGGGGGCTGCTTTTTCGTAGCAGCACGTTTTTGTTTCCATGGAGGCAAAGGCTTTGATGATGATGATGACTGTGCGTTACTCTTCTTCTCACCAACAGAAGACAATGCGACAGCATCACTCGGCTTTTCTTCTGCGACTGATGTAACCGCTTCCTCATTTGCTTCCTTGGGGGAAGATTCCTCTGAACCATCGAATCGGTTACCAGATGCTTTATTTGATATAGCTCTCAACTCCGCCAGTAAATCTGCATCCTCAGCGACGCCCCCATTCTTGCCACTGAAGGTATTTGGCAAACTTGACTTGATTCCAAAATGTTCTTCTACAACTGGATGGTCAGGTAAAGGAGGAGATGTTGTTTCAGTATTCTTCTCGTCACACATTGCATTTTCAAATGGGTCAATTGGTGCAGGGGTGGGTGCAGATGCAACCACAATATCCACATCGAATGCAGTTGAGGAATTCTTCTTCGATTTGTTCTTTTGTTTCCAAGGAGGCAAAGCCTTCGCCTTTTCCTCAACAGGAGCTGCCGATACAGCATCATTTTCAGTATCCTTCACTGCTGCCGCACTCTTTGTGTCGACAACATCTTCTCCGTCATTGAACCTGCCACCTGATGCTTTATTTGATATAGCTCTTAGTTCCGCCAACAAATCAGCATCCTCAGCAATGCCACCATTCTTGCCATTGAAGGTATTGGTCAAACTTGACTTTATGCCCACATTTTCTTCTGCTGGTGGATCAGTGACTTCATCGTTTTGAACAATATTATCATCTGCGTCGTGATATACACTTTCGTTGACTTCTTCTTCATCATCATCTGCGGCGACGTCATCATTGCCATTGTAGATGTCCTCAAAACTAGACTTGGAAGACTGGTCTGCTGTATCATCGTCCTTCGGTGAATTCATTTCTTCTTGATCAAAGTCATTTGCTTGTAGTTGGCCATTTGAAACAGTGTTGTTATTGTTGGAATCTTTCGGCTGTTCCACATCTGTCACCTCAAAAGGCATCTCTACCGCAGTATCAGGCTGCTCTTGTTCCCCGGCAGCATCTGCCTTTGTCTCATCACCACCGAAGTTATCGTTGACGTCAATATCATTGTCCAACACAAATTGGTCCTCATCCTCGACATCAATTGTAGCGTTTGGCAAGAATGCGTCATCGCCAAAATCATCATCATCAAATTCTTCCCCACCATTTCCATCCGTATCTGTGACGACAGCGTCGTGCTCATGATCGGAAAAGTTATTGTTATCATTGGCAGCGACGCCATTGCCATTTACACAATTCTCATTTTGTTGCTCTTCCTCTACGATATTATTATCATCTTCATCCTGAAATCGCCCACTACTCGACTTAATCGAAATGGCTCTCAATTCTGCCAATAGTTCGGCATCTTCGGCTACACCGCTGCGAGGCAGTGCTGGCGCCGAAAGTAGAGTAGAGGAGGCGGCAGCTTCACTTTCGTCTCGTGCCGTTGGTGATTTATAGTCATCGTTATTTTGGATGTTATTACATCCGCTGTCATTGCTTTCGTCAGCGGCACACTCATCAACACCGCCATTACTTTCATTGGCCGGTGCATTATTATTAACAGGCGAGGCCATTGCTGATGCTGCTGCTGATGTTGCCTCCTCAACAACTACCGCTTCATCATCATCATCATTGTTGCTAAAGTCATTATCAGATTCAATCAGCCTGTCAATAATTTCGTTCTTCACACCGCCCACTTTTAATCCGCGCTCTTTGCACAATTCTCTCAGCTGGACGACTGTTAGGGTGCTGTACTCTTCGTCTGCTTCTTCTGTTTCGCTCATTGTTGATGGGGAGAGCGCTGCGTTGCAATGGGATATCGTAGTGCTCGTTGCTTTGTGTTAGTTGTGGCTTTGCCTAGTGCGTGGAGGAGGGGTCAAAAAATTTGAAATAACGGCTGGGTCTTTGTAATAGTTCACCCCTTTGACATAAATGCTACACCCTAAAATGTGTACTCTGTCAATTATATCAATGTATTTTGTTATATAATGAGAAAAGGGTATTAAATTATATCATCGTATCCAAGATGAACACCGATGTTTCACCCCCAATGATTTTGCACGCATCACATTTTGAATTCTCATCATGATGTCACATGCACCATAAATAATCATCAACCAAAACAACATCACCATGGCAACGACTTCGTACCAGCGCCAACAGGCACCCCCCTACAACAGCATCAACAACCACGATAACAATTCTGAAGACGGCCTCAACTCCGACGAAGAAGAAGAAGAACGTCGTCTCTCCGAACTACACGGCGAAGCAGCCGATGACGACAACAACAATGGCACCACTTCGAATAAACGCAAACGAACCAATGACACCAAATTAACCGAAGAAGATGCCGCAGCCGCCAAAGAATTTGAAGAAAAGATTCGTAAAAAGATTGCTCGGCCTCAGTTTACTCCAGAGTTGTTGACGAGTGGTTCCAAGGGGTTGGTGTACCTTCGTCGGTCGTTTCCGACGCGTGTGTCGAAATTTCGTACTGTAGTGGACACTCAAAAGAAGGTCAACAACAAAATGGACAAGAGGCAGCAAGATCTGTACAAGAAGCGGCAACAAACCTCTCAAATTAACATGGCAGCTCGATACTCCTCCTCTCTCCTCACAGCCTACACGGACTTCGCACGCTCGCTATTCCCCTCATTGGCACCGGCCGATGTCTTTTTGAAAATTGAAGCGTTGGGAAGTAAGAGGGAAGTGAAGGACTTTTTACAAGTCATGAGAGATGATGTGCGTAAGGAGTATTTGCTCAAGGTTTATGATGGGGATGTTGAGAAGGTGGAACGATTGTTGAGTGAGTTGGAGTATGGGATTAGTGTTGGTGGTGCTGGTGTTAATGCATTGATGGGAGGAGGAGATGGTGGTGGTTATAATGATGAGAATCAGGAGGAAGTTCAATATGATGATGATGGAGTGGCTGCTGTACCAAGGGTGGGTGTTCGAGCGGATGCAGAAGAGATGGAAGAGGAAGAGGAGGCAGCATCACCAGCTGTACCACCAGCTGCACCTGTGCTGGTATCAAATCCTTACAAGAAAAGTGTGGTGAATGACAGCAATGACAACACTGAAACTTCTGAGGTCTCTACTCCTGACGCAGAGAAGGAGATTGAAGATGAAGAGCGCCCAGTGGACGAGAACGAAGGAGATGAACAAATTGTGTCTACCACTAATAAAGAAGGAGAAGATCAAATTATTGAGACTGCATTCAATGAGGAAGAAGAGGCAGAGTTTGAAGAGGAGCTTAAGCTAACAGACAAGGGCGTAGAAGAAGGACGCCACAAACGATGATGTAATCATGCCCGATGAAGAAGAAGCTGAATCTCAAAGCGTCAATGAATCAGCGGTTGACAACACCCAAGAAACTCTAACCTTAGTGGAGTCGCAGGAGGATGAACGCTTCTCGCAGGCAATGAGTGATGATGCACCTGTTGCTGAAGCTTTTCAAGATGAACCAGAGCAGAATGACGAAGAAGAGAATGAAGAACGCTTCTCTCAGTTTATTACGTCCAAGGAGGAAGACATTGACGCTACTCAAGATGACAACTTCTCACAGGAAGAAAATACTTTTGAGGAGCGCTTTTCTCAGGTAACGGATCGTGTCACCTTTGAGGAAGGAACGTTCAGTCAAGAAAATGACGATGAAGACGTTCAAGAGAATAGTGCTACTTTGGGGACAGATGACTTCCACTCAGCTCAGTATGGAATACTAAGTTTAGTGAATGATAATAGATTATTTTCTAAACCTCTTTACATAAGTTTATCTACATCCATTAGTGTTTGAGCACATAATCAATGCCGGATACAATCGCTGCAACTTGTGCATCGTTGCAGATTGCATCTGTCGCTCTTGGGCTATCTGGATAGACTTCTGTCGTTGTTGCAGGGCACTTTCCTCCAGTGATGTTTGCCACACAGACCCAAAGTGTTCACGGGCACGAGAATAATGCCATCACTTTTTGCCGGCTCACCAATGATATCTTCATCTTTCACAATATGAGTCACTTTCTCAACACCGCTGATAATGGCCTGATGGAACTCCAAGTGTGGGTTCTCAGAATCACCAACCAAATAAAAACCATCTGGAATGACCTCTCCTGAATACGCAAGACCAGCCTCTGCGTGTTTAGCTGGCATGAATTCCAACTCGTCAGTGTCAGTTGTCTCGTGTAGATCCAAATGACATGCCCACTCCTTCACATTCAAACTATCAAGATATGACATCAAAGCTGCCGATTCTTCTGTTTCATTTCCTTTCTTGAATGATCGATTGGGATCTTTCAAGTCAGCATTCCATCTTTCAATGTGCTCATATGCCCATGGACTAATGCAAGGAGCAACAAGTATGTTTACTTGCTCTGTATATTTTGCTGCCTGTGTTTCCAAGAACAAGAGTGCGCCCTGAACTCCAGATGTTTCATAACCATGAACACCACCAGTGACAAGTAGAGTTGACCTTTCATCTTTCCATTGTTTGCTTTTGACAGCGAATAGCGGGTATCGCCCGGGATTATGCGAGAGAGCTCCATACTGAACTACTTCCAACGCATCGTTGCTTTTGAGTTTGTCAAGTTTATCCAACACTTCCTCCTTGTAGGAGCGATGATGCTTGCGTGATTCTTTCCACTCATTGCGTTCATCATCAGACCACGGCTTTCCAGGTGTGCCTATCGGATAGAATCTTGGAATGTCTTCTGTTTGTGGACCAAGTACAAAATCAAGTGCAGCAACTATAGCAGCAACCTGCGCCTCATTACAGATTTCACCAGTGACTTTTGGACTATCTGGATATACTTCCGTTGTTGTCGCATACGTCCCTCCAGTGATACCACGACACAAACCTAGTGACAAACTTCCGCATAAGCCAAGTGATTTTGTAGGGAAAAGAATAATTCCTTCCTTGGCGACCGATTCACCACAAATTACTTTCTCTGGTGCAATGTGAGTTACTTTCTCGACACCATCAATAATGGCTTGTAAAAAATCTAACTGCGGATCTTCTGAATCACCAACCAAATAAAAACCATCTGGGATAATTCCATCCTTATACGTCGATCCACCCTCTGCGGCCTTGGCCGGTCTAAACTCCGTTTTGTCACTGTCTGTTGTCTCGTGTAGATCCAAATGACATGCCCACTCCTTCACATTCAAACTATCAATATAAGAAATGAGTGCAGCCGATTCTTCTGTTTCATTTCCCTTCTTGAATGATCGATTGGGATCTTTCAAGTCTGCATTCCATCTTTCAATGTGCTCATATGCCCACGGACTGATACAAGGTGCAACAAGTATGTTTACTTGTGCTGTATATTTTGCTGCCTGTGTTTCCAAGAACAAGAGTGCACCCTGTACACCTGACGTTTCGTAGCCATGAACACCACCGGTCACAAGTAGAGTTGGTTTGGCATCTTTCCATTGTTTGCTTTTGACAGCGAATAGCGGGTATCGCTGTGGGTTATGCGAGAGAGCTCCATACTGAACTACTTCCAACGCATCGTTGCTTTTGAGTTTGTCAAGTTTATCCAGCACTTCCTCCTTGTAGGAGCGATGATTCTTGCGTGATTCTTTCCACTGATTGCGTTCACTATCAGACCACGGCTTTCCAGGTGTACCTATCGGATAGAATCTTGGAATATCAGTTGTTTCTGCAGCCGCAGCTTCAGTTGATGATGCATCTGGGCAGCCCATTATCTTATCTACTTCGTGCTACAACTGGAATCACTCTGAGTTTTACTACTTATGGAGCAAGCGGATAAAAATAATGAAAATGCCATTTTGGATTTCGGAATTTCGGAGGCTTTGAGAGCGATGAGGTCGAGTCAGTCGAGTCAGTCGAGTCAAGAGTTGAAAGTTGTGAGGGAGAAGGAAGTAAACTAAGCAGTGATGAAAGGCGATCAGATAGCGATTTACTTACCGCTTACTCAAACTCTGCGCGCCCTCCCACTTCTGCCCGCATATTTTACCAAAAGGTATGTTGACCATGGTGGCCGCTCTCGGCCCTCCGCTCTCCCGTACAGAGTAGAAGCTTTGATATTGATGTCTTGGTGCAATTCTGATACGTTGATAATATTATCTGCAGCCGCTGGACGCGACGGGTGCATTATGAAGCTACGACGAACCTCTTGCAAAATTTAAACATATCATTTGTCTAACTCTATTTCTTCTCCACTCCTCTAATCTCTCACAGGGTTCAATTATCACCACCACCACACTACACCAACATGCCTCATTCATTCGGAGTCCGCGCGCGTACGCGTCACATGTTTGCCAAGAAGTTCAGGCAACATGGCATGCCCCACCTTTCCCAGTACATGCTTCCTGTTAAGGTCGGTGACTACGTTGACATCTTTGCCAACCCTTCCATCCACAAGGGTATGCCCCACAAGCACTACCACGGACGTACCGGTATCGTTTTCAACGTTACCAAGTCTTCCGTCGGTGTTCGTGTGAACAAGTACGTTAACGGACGCATCCTTGAGAAGCGTATCCATGTTCGTATTGAGCACATCCGTCCTTCCAAGTGCCAAAAGGAGATCATCTCCCGTGTCAAGGCCAACGAGGCTGCCAAGAAGGCCGCTCGTGAGGGTGGAGAACAGGTTGACCTCAAGCGTCACCCCAACAAGCCCAAGGAGGGATACTTCCTTGCCGCTCCTGGAGGAGATGGAACTGTTACCACCATCCAACCTCTTCCTTTCAGTGACTTGGTCTAAAGAAATAATAATCCTAACATGGAAATAATAATCCTTATAATATGTCATGCACAAGCATCTGATGCTCTTTCTGCTGGCAGAGGAAATTACTGAGCTTTTCTCTACTGTAGATTTAGAATTGTTATTCATTTGTACGTTGATACCTTGGTTGATTGGAGCAGCACGTTTTGGAGAGCACCCCTATTCAATCGACAATCAACTAAAGCTACGGAAGGACTTTCAAATTAGAACAATCTACTGGTGCTAAATATGGTGATTTTATCTCGAGCTTCGCTTTGCTGCATTGCTTGCTTGTAGGTTCCAGGTGCAAAGGACTCCCTTCTTTGGTTTGCCGATGATGACATCATGACATTTGAACTTCCTTCCGCCGCCATGATGGGAGCGTGCTATACTCATGGCACAATTCCATCATCCCCTGCCGTGGAGCCATCTAATAGAACATGAAAGCGTCCTCCTACCAACATAATATCATCCGTCCAAAGAAGATGCACTCTAACCGGTGGGGACTAGCAGCGGTCCTCCTCCTAGCAAAAGCCAACGCCGCAACTCTTTGGCACCAACGAGAGAACTTTAAGGAGTTTTACAACAATCACAGAGGTCATACTGATGGAATATTCGGAGAAAGAACTGCAGGCAAGCCTGGCTTCTACTCACTGAATGGTGGTGGACAAGATGCAGAGTCTTGTGTGGGCGGCGACGCAATAACCAAACCTGCGAGAGCCTCTCAATCTCACAAACATTTCGTCCCTCGCTTTTCGAGGTTGTCGAAGCGTATTCCTTCACGTCCTGTGGAGTGTTGTAGTGAGTGCCATGAGTGCATGTCTCATGAGTCATTGCTTGCATTCAACTGTCCTCGGACTTTATTGAGTGTTCGTGGTGGTCACAGTCACCATCATAGTCCCGCCACACAAGGAGTGGCAGAGACTGCTGCAGCGGCTGTAGCAGCAGTCACTCCGTACGGCATTCCTTTAAATGCATGGAAGGTTATTTTTCAGGCCATGCTAACAACTATCAACGTAGTCTGCTGGCTTGTGCCACTTCGATCCAAAAAGATTACGGATAACAAATTGGCATTATCACTTGCCAATGCATTCAGTGGGGGGTCTTCCTAAGTCTTGCATTTGGGCACTTGATCCCTGAGTGCATCCATGGCTTTAACCATGCCGGTGGAGAAATTAACGAGGCTCTTCCCTACATGATTGTATTGGGAGGATATCTCCTCATCTTCTTCGTGGAAAAGGTGGCATTCGATGCGCATGAAATCATGCATAATATGGAAGCGGGGGGACATGCTCACTCACATGGAAAAGAAAATGGAAATGCTCTTGAAAAGCAGGAGGCATCTGGGGGTCGCGGTGCTGTGATTCTTCTTGGTGCATTGGCCGTTCACTCGATTTTAGAGATGACTGCACTTGGTTTGGCGAATACGTTTGGAGATAGTGCGCTGTTGTCATTGTCGATTGCGCTTCATCAACCAGCGGAATCAATAGCTCTTCTTGTGGCCTTCCTCAAGAGTGGGATGCCCAAACCGGATATTGTTAAATATCTTTCTATATTCAGTTGCATGGGACCAGTGGGTGTGGCGATTGGTATGGCCGTGAACAGTTTTGCAACGCCGATTGTGGACGCTACCATGCTGGCTGTTGTGGCAGGGACGTTTGTGTATGTTGGAGCCACCGAGGTCATTCCGGAAGAATGGGAAGACCCAGAACACAAATGGAAGAAGTTCTTCTCCTTGATTGGAGGAATTGTATCAATATTCGCTATTACTCAATACACGATGACGTTAGAGTCGTCATAAATATTATAGGGTCGGGGAATGACAGACAATACATGTGTCCATGTCCTTTGTTTCAATCAAAATTATTTATTTTTAGGCATCATGTGCCTTATTACTTTTCTCAACCATAGACGCGAAGATGCCGCCCTTGTTGATCAACGCAGACGGCGAATCAAACTCGGCTACATGTCCATCATCAAGGACTAGTACCCGATCACTATCCATAATAGTGTTCAACCGATGTGCAATAGTGAGAATAGTCGCCGAAGCAAAGTTTTCCCTGATCATTTGTTGAATTGCTGCATCCGTAGTGTTATCGATACTGGCAGTCGCTTCGTCCATGACGAGAATCTTCGGTTTCCTGAGCAGTGATCGTGCAATACATAGCAACTGTCTCTGTCCCTGCGAGAAGTTCTCTCCACCCTCTGCCACTTGCTCGTCCAATCCCTCAGGAAGCACTGCAATTGCCTCGGCCAATTGAACCTTCTTCAAAGCCTCCCACAACTCATACTCAGATTTCTCACCAAAAGGATCAAGGTTGTAACGTACTGTATTGGAAAACATGACTGGATCTTGAGGTATGATAGACAGATTCAGACGCAACATGCTGAGTCCAATTTGAGATATATCTTTTCCATCGATCAAAATCTTGCCACCATCAGACTCCATCTCAGTAATACGGAAGAGAGCTGTCATGAGCGACGATTTTCCACTCCCTGTCCTTCCAACAACACCAATTTTCTCTCCTCCCTTGAACGAAACAGAAATATCTTTCAGTACGAGCGGGCCATCGCGATACCTCATGCTCATGTTCTGAAACTGTATTTCACCTTCGGTCGGCCACTCAGTAGGCTTGGGATCGTTCTTTGTCTCCAGAGCTGCTTCAGTTTCAATACTATTGGAGTAATACAAAACTCGCTCAACAGAATTCATCTCAGCCTCGACCTGGGCAATCATACGCACACCATGCTTCAAATATCCAGTCACCTCTATGGAGTAGCTCAGAGCTAGGCCAACCCACCCCGCAGGGAGGAAACCAGATTCCTTTGTGCCAAGTGCAACTGCAGCAATGATTGCACCAAACTGATCCTCCTAATACGTCGAGCCTCAAACCAAGCCAGAAGTTACTGTGTTGGATGGCCGAAAACAAGGCATTGAACTTGTCAAATGAGAGCTGGCAGTGGTCAAAGAACTTGTTCTGTTTACCAAACGCTCTAATTGTGGAAGTGCCCGAAAGCATCTGAGAGAAATCTGAGAAGATTGGCGAAGCAGCAACTGATGCAGCACGCTGCAGCTCGGTTGACGACTTACGAAACCATTTTTGAATCCTGTTCGTAGTAAACAGGAAGCATTGATATGTAAGAAACAAAGAAACCTGAGCTCACAAAGCAAAATTGTACTCGCAAACACTTACACGTAATTGATGTATCCGATCGGGACAAGTGCAACAAGCAGAGTGCCTCTAGTAGCAACAATGATGGCTCCCACTGCTCCAAGAACAGAAAACATAGTGCTAACGGCTTGTCCCAAACTATTCGTCAGCTCGAGATCAATTTTGTCCATGTCTGCTGCGAAGCGGTTCAGCACACGACCGATAGGTGTTACATCGAAGAATGCCACAGGCGCACGCAGGATACTCTCCGTTAGAGAATCGTGTAGTTTTTTACTTGCCTTTAAACGATGGACTGCCATGGCAATAGATCGCAAGGTCAAGCAAAACACTCCACCGAGTCCAAATGCTGCATAGATGTTCAGATACCAGTTTGTTCTTCCCTCGCTCATAGGATCATTTGTCATCATCGACTGAGCAGTGGCATCGGCCCAAATTGACAGCCAGAAGGCACCCATAATCTCCGATGCTCTTCCAGCTCCTTGAATGATAAATACAGATACGAAAGCGAAAACTCCGCCCGCCTTGGCGTAGTGAGTGTACATTGAGCCTTCAACAGCTCCTTCCATCAGCTCCTCGTCCTTCACAAGTTTTTCCCCGGCCGTCTTGAGCTTTTCTCCTTCTTCTTAGTTGCGTCAGTGCTTTTCTCGGATTTCTCAACTTCCACAGAATCATCTTTCTTTTCCGTGTCTTTGTCTCCAGCTTCACTGTCCTCTGCTGTTTTAGAGACATCAACTGCACCAGCAAAATCTACACCCCGAGCAATAAGCTCCTGATACGATCCTGTGTGTTTCACTTCGCCCTTTTCAAGCATAATAACCTTGTCGCATCGAGGTAAAAAGTGTACGTGTGAGTCACAAGCACACGAGTTGCTCCACTTGAAATTTCACCCGTGATGGCGTGTTTGAAGAGATGTTCACCGACGTGAGCATCGACAGCAGACAATGGATCATCAAGTAGCATCAGTTGCGTTTCTTGACTGTACATTGCCCTGGCTAGCGCAATACGGGCTTTTTGGCCACCGGAGAGATTGATGCCTCGCTCCCCAATTTCCGTCTTATCACCAGCTGGTAACACAGCAAGGTCATCCAACAATGCACAGGCTTCAACAACTTCATCGTATCTTTCCTTTACGTAAGGGCGACCAAAGAGGATGTTCCCTCTGAGCGTGTCGTTGACAACCCACGGTGACTGTGAACAGTAACTCACGAGATTTTCATTATGTTCTTCGCCATCTTTAGGTGGCATGTAAACCTTGCTTCCATCAATAGATTCCATCTCACCAAGAACAGCGGAAAGGAACGAACTCTTACCACTGCCAACACTACCAACCACAGCTACTAATGATCCTCTTTCAATCGAGCAGGCAATATTCCTCAGTGCAATTCGTGCTTCCCTCGTGTTTTCTTCTTCAGAGTCGATAGTTCTGATTGACACCCCAAGACTTGCCAAAGATTCGGCACGGTTCAACGAAGCATTTGATGGATGACTACTCATACCCCCCGCTTTAGTGTCTTCCTCCTTTTGTTTCTCTAGAGCTGCTTTCTTCATTGATGCGCGACGTTCCTTGCGAGACATGCGTTTCGGCTTTTGAGGCTTGGTTTCAACTGGTGTAGCATCAGGATCGACCCAGCTGAAACTGGCCCCGTCAAGAACAATGGCGAAATCGGATTTTTTGTCATCACCTTCAATAGTAAGGGCGGCACCATCGTCACTATTAGATCCCATCGAGGGCGGAGAATTCGGCATAACGTACTCAGTCAACTCTGACAACTCCAGATAGCGTGATAGACGTTTCAAAGCAATCTTAGATTGCACATATTGAAGAAATCCCATTGGCAAGAAAGCGAAAGGAAATCGCATAATGTTGAACAGTGCAATCGTCGTGAACGCAGTAGCCGCATCCAACGTCACACTCTCTGTATTAATGTACACAAGAAAGACCAAAATGGGATTGATAATGGGAGCACTCAACATGATCAACGAAAAACCAATGGCACTAGTGTACGCCAAGTTGGTCAATGCCTTCAATTCCTTGTCTCGAAGACGATTCAACTCTTTCCCGAATGGCTTTTCCCATGCATAGAATTTGATGATGCGAATTCCCAGCAAGTACTTCATTCACCATTTTCACACGAGCATCGGAATATTTGAGAACCTTACGACGCTGTTGCTCACACTGGAAAATACAACTCCATTGATAGGAATAAGGCAAAACATGAATCCAACACCGACCCATGTGGCATTCCCCACCTGTCCGTAAATAAGCACCAGCGCAATGATAATCTGGATTGGTGCCACAAGCGTAAACCCAACAAACTGCAAGAAACGCTGCAACTGCGTGGTATCATTACTCATCATATTGACCACCTGACCCGTACTCGTCTGTGCTCTACCAGCAGCACTAATGGTCAGCGCCTTGGAGAACAACAGGTTGCTCACAGAAGTCCGAATGAAGATTGCACAATGGTTGAAGATCACCTGACTGCGCGTTTGCAATAGTGCCACTAGTAACGGAAAGACGAGTAGTCCGACTACATCTCCCCAGGGATGGAACAACAGTGGCTTGGTAGTTCGGTGGTGAGCCCATTTCAAAGTACTTGACCAGGTCATTCAATATCAAACACTGGCAAGAATTGCAATAGTGATGATAGTACATATAGTGCCATGGCCCAAATAATCTTCCATTTTCCAAAAGCACACCAGAGAACCTTGGCAAGGTTGGGTGGTGCAGGAGTAAAGGAACCTAACTTGGCAATTTTCTTAGCATCATCACCGCATTTGGCAAGAGCTTCTTCATGCTTGGTACGTTTTGCCGCATTGACTTCACGTGTACGTTCTACTTCCTTGACCCAGAGCGCATTAACTGAGTCATAACATGATTTGGCTCTATCGCATTTGGAGGGTGGACCGACGTCTTTGGAGTCGAGAATTTTGGTAGCACCTAGTTTGAGGAGGGGGGTGAGATAGAAGAGGAACCATGAGGACAGGCACGAAGCTTGGTCCTCGAGGGAGAGTGCTTCTGGGTCAATGTCTACGTATTCTACTTCTTCTTCAAATTCAGCGTTGATATTTTCAGGCGGGGTGTTCTTTGTGCTGTTTTCCAGAGGAACAACGTCGTCATCCTTGGATGATGGCGAATTCTCAACCGCGTGGGAGGCTTCTGGAGGCATCTTTAATCCTTTTTTCTTTTGTGAGTTTCTTACTTTTAATTCACAATTGCAGGCATAGGCGGCTTTGTACTGCGTCAATGCGGATTGACGGCGATGTTACGAGTTCTGTAGGAAAACGATTGCTGACTGGATGAATGAAGACAAGTTTTCAGTACTGAAGCTGTTGTGCGTGGCTTTGCGCGTGTGATAGATGTGGGGCAAAACACCGACAACTTACTCTGCGTAAGCAACATAAATGTCACCGTAGTAGTACTCTACATACGGTAGACGGCGAGGATAAGTATCTTCCAAGATGCTCGCTCTTTCAAACTGGACAATGCATGGCCGCGCCGCTTCATAAAATCAGTAGCAAAAAGCAACAACCTGTGCAATAGATAGAACATTGAAATCAGGTGAAGCATAACTATATAGAGAAGTTGGTATCGTATTAGCGGCGATTCTTGACGACCAGGAAGATAGAGGTATATCTAAGAAAGCAAGACCATACCAGATTGCAGATCGATTATCATCAAAATATAATTCTTGCAGATCAATCAAATTGTCGTGAAAGTTAGAGATTCAGTTTGATCTTCACATTGATCCGTCTAAAGAAGCAATATGGTCTTCACAATGAGAACTCGTAGACGCATTCAGATAATATTATACAACATTCTTGTTGTCATCGTCATATCAACATCAACAACACTTGCCAACGACATTGTCATGATACCCAAGTATGAACAAGACAATTTCAAGGAAATGGAGTTGGGTGCAAGAATAGCGCACGAGGAGCTGAATAAAAAAGATGATTTGACATTCGGATCGTTGATCCCTCAACGTGCAAACAAGTGGCAAGGATCAAATAAGATATGTTCAAGATGCTACTAACTTGAACGCCCAGGTAATCATGTTGTCCAACAATGCTGGTAGAGCTATCGAAAATTATACAAAAGCAGCACACGATAGCGGTTCGTTCGTAGTCACGTATGATTCTCCCTTAATGGGTGGCAAAGACGCTACAGGAGAAATTGTGCACGTAGCCCCCGTAGACTTTGCGCAGACAGGTTTGGTCCTTGCAGACATGGCTTTGTCAATACTAGGTGGTGGCGGGGACTTTGTTATAATGGGATCATCACCGAAATCCTCAAATCAAGTTGCTTGGATTATGGCTTTGAAGAAGGCTATCGAGAATGATGCCAAATACTCTAATATCAGATTGGTTGCTGAAGAAGTTTATTATCCAGATGAAGATAATAGAGCAGGGTACAAGAATAAGACACTGGAGATAGCTCAACTGAAAATCAATGGAACGTATCCTGAGTTGAGTCTCATAATGGTACCATCGACGTCTGGGGCTGCCGCTGCTGCTGCTACGTTAGTTGATCAGGGACTTTGTGATATAATGAAGGTATCAGGGCTGGGCTTTCCTCCTGAGTTGCTAAGAGCATCAAAAAGAGGTTGTGCACCAGAATTTGTTCTCTTTGATAACCTCGACCTTGGCTACTTAGCTTATCACGCATCACATAAACTTGTTACTGGTCAATTGGAGGGTAAGATTGGCGAAACTGTCAATGCTGGAAGATTGGGTACACGACAAATTGAAGCAGACCCCCATAGAGAAAATGCTCTTTGGATCAAACTTGGAGATTTCATCAAGTATGATGAATCGAACGTCGAAAGAGCTTCGTTTCTTGAGTGTATAAGGGGATATTGCGGTAACGCAGAGGACACAGAATTCTTTCACAGTAAATTCAGAGGGAAGTACAAATCAAAGGCGCTGGCAATAATTCCAAAGGTGACCGGGACGATATCTTTCTTGTGTTCTCTATTGCTGGCATCGTACATCCTTTCTTCTAGAAAAAGACGTTCGTCCGTCTTTGGTCGAATCATGGTTGGACTGAGCATTTCAGATATGTGTTCGTCGGCAATGTGGTTTCTTTCGACATGGCCAATGCCAACCAACTCCTGGCTTCACTGGGGAACAGCTGGGACAACTCGAACGTGTAGTGCTCAGGGATTTTTCCTCCAGCTGGGTCTTTGCACAGCGACATGTTATCAAGCGACTCTTCTTCTGTACTATTTTCTTACCATTGTAAAGCAAAGCAGAGAAAGTCAGATCAAGAAATGGGAGATTTTCTTTCACGTCGTCCCTTGCAGTGCTGGCTTAGGCACAAGCATCGCTGGCCTAGTTCTCAAACTGTACAACCCTAGCTCACGTGGCAGTGTTTGTTGGTAAGTGATGGATGTATTGTCAACAAGTTGTAGCGTTCATGCTTATCTCACTCCGCCATCGTCGTTTTTCCAGGATTTCCGAATATCCCGCCTATTGTAGCAAAAGCTTGAGCTGTGATCGAGGACAGAATGCCATAATGTACCAGTGGTGGTTCTTGTATGTATTTGTCTGCTTAACCTTTATCTGGCTAATCGTTGCAATGTCGACGATATTTCATAAGGTGCGTGGAGTAGAGAAGAAGGCAAGAAGGTTCTCACATGAGGGTGGCAATTCTAAGGACGTTGCGATGCAAGCGCTACTGTTTACAATCAGCTACGCCATCCCCTGGATATGGGCGCCAATTAAGGCTGGTATCGACACTGCTGATATCATCTTTACGAATCCAAATGCTGATGATGCAGTGATAGCCCTCAGCATAGTGAACGTTATCATCTTCCCCCTCCAAGGCTTCTTCAACTTTCTTGTATATCTCCGACCAAGATACGGCCAAGTTAATACCTGGGTGGCAAATATACGAGTGGTTAGGAACTGCTTCAACATGAAGAAAAGTTCTTCGGAGAAACAAGCAGGAGATGCAACCTCCTCCTTTGAAGGCAACCAGACAGATGTGGAAATGAAAGAGAACAATAATGAGATGGTTAGAGACGTTGCTGGAGCTGAATCTGAGTTATAGCTCTCCTTAAACTAACAGCTATGAGAACAGCCCAGTTATACTGAGTCCTACCATCAATTGCAATGCTTTTGCTTGGCCTCTGTTGCAAGTAATTGCTGTGATTCTTGTCCATGCTGTGATGAGGTAGGGCCAAGGTACTTTCGCTTACAGGTAAACGCTTTCTCCTACGTATCTCTACAGACACCAAAATCAAAATTCAAACCACAACAAACTTATCGCTGTCCACCATGGACGCCGCCGCAAGGGACGACATTGCTGGGGCGCAGTACCCAAGCTACGATGAAGATGAAGGTATGTCAACGCAGTGATTGATAATATCTGCTCATTGTAGCAGAAGTGATGTGATTTCGCTGCATCTTCTGCTCCATATGATGTGCAATGTGCACGTGTCATGTCGTCATTGTTTCGTGCCGAAGGTACACCGTGTGCTCCTCTGCCCCTCTCATTATCTTTTATTGTTGCTGTCAACATCTTTACACCGCAGCCATGTTCGCCGACTTTCTCAAAGAGCACACAATCCTCACAACCGTGAACAACTCTGCGGATGACATAGACGATGAAGATGACGAAGATTTAATGCTAGAACCCACTGCCGAGGGCAAACAGCTAGTCCGCCGTACAACATGTTACCCACCTCATTTACAACGTATTAAAAATCGTGACCCAATCAACAATTCTCATCAAAAGACATATTTAGTGGAAGTGCCCCTGTCCGAATTAGTAATTTGGGATGCTGTCCGTGGCTTGGAATTGGCGCAACGTGCCACGAAGAATGCTACGAGGTATCATGAGTTGTTTTGTAAGGTCATTGACTCGGTATTGAGTAAAATGGAGGTTAATACTGGAGGAGGAAGACGTCGTGGTGGTGCAGCATCGTCGGCACGTGATAGTATCGATGTGCTTATGGAACAACGTCAAGCGCAGCAGGAGGCTAGACAAGCAGAGGTACAAAATAATGCCAATAACTTGGTGGATGATGTCAATGGCCCATTGGGTGGAGGAGGTTTGGAGAATGATGCTGCCGTCTTGGGTGCAGGAAATGGAACTGGTGGCACTGCAACGGAAGAATTGCCTGCACTATTGATGAGGCGGTATGAATTGAGAGTGTTGCCACTGAGAAGACCTGGAGCGTACCCACCGTTTGATGTGCAGTTCAGAGACAATGATTCAACTCAATACACCTCTTCTGGATCGTCAGCAATTCAGGCCGTGTCTCTTCGTCAGATCCGATCACGTGCCATGGGACATTTGGTTACTGTTAGTGGAATGATTGTTCGTGCATCTGATGTCAAACCTGCCTGCACGGTGGCCACGTATACTTGTGATGCATGCGGATGTGAAATCTACCAAGTGGTGCACAATAAACGTGAATTTCTTCCACAGCGATTGTGTCCGAGCACAGATTGTCAGAAACAGACCAAGCATGGAGATACATTGCACCTTCAAACACGAGGAAGTAAGTTTGTGAAGTTTCAAGAGTTGAAGTTACAAGAACTCCCGAATCAAGTGCCCATGGGGCACGTTCCAAGGAGCTTGACTGTGCATTGTCGTGGAGAATTGACACGTCTTGCTTCTCCTGGTAACGAAGTTACAATTGATGGAGTGTTCTTGCCGCAACGTGTTGCTGAGGGTGGTTACCGCGCCATGAAGGCTGGGTTGGTTACTACCACTTTCGTGGAGGCACAGAACATTATTGTTCACAAAAAGTCTTATGATGATTTCAATCAGTGGAAGTTTAGCAGAAGAGGAAAGGATCAAGTTGGAAGAACAAATTCGAGAGATAGCAACAGGAGATGACCCAGTGGGAACACTTTCTTCTGCCATTGCCCCCGAGATCTTTGGTCACGAGGATATCAAACGTGCATTGCTTCTTCAGTTGGTCGGCGGCTGCACCCGCAAACTGCCAGACGGTATGCGCATTCGTGGAGATATTAACATTTGCCTCATGGGTGATCCAGGAGTTGCCAAGTCACAGTTATTGAAGCACGTGGCATCTATCACACCAAGAGGTGTGTACACCACTGGTAAAGGTTCATCCGGCGTTGGTCTTACCGCAGCAATCACGAAAGATGTTACAACTGGAGAACTGGCGTTGGAAGGAGGAGCACTCGTCCTTGCTGACAGAGGTATCTGTGCAATTGATGAGTTTGACAAGATGGACGAAGCCGATCGAACGGCCATCCATGAAGTCATGGAACAACAAACTGTGAGTGTGGCAAAAGCTGGAATTGTGGCAACTCTGAATGCACGTGCAGCGGTCCTTGCAGCAGCGAATCCCCTCTACGGAAGATACAATCGAAGGAAATCACTATCAGAGAACGTCAACCTTCCAAACTCTCTCTTGAGTCGTTTTGATTTGATGTTTTTGATCTTGGACGTTGCTGATGTTGATCGTGATATGGCTCTTGCGCGTCACGTGACATATGTCCATCAAAATGAAGGCACTGAGAGTGCGAAAAAGTCGGACACTGTTGATACTGTCCCGATGGACGAGGATGACATTGATGACGCTGAAGACTTTGGAGAGAGCGAGCAAGTTGATGACAATGGCAAGCAAGATATATCATCTAATGTCTTGCGTGAATACATTTCTCGAGCGAGGAAGCACCAGCCAGTGGTACCGGAGGTTGTGGCACCATATATTGTTTGAAGCGTACGTGAGTTTGCGTTCGCAAGGAACTGCAGAGGGACGGAAGCAGAAGAACGGAGATCAAACTGTGATGACGCCGCGTCAGTTGTTGTCTATCTTGCGTTTGAGTCAGGGGCTTGCTCGTCTTCGATTCTCTGATTATGTTGCTCGTGAAGATGTTGACGAAGCGATTCGGTTGACCCACATGAGTAAATCAAGCTTGATGGAGCATGACGATGGTGGTCTTGGAGATCAGAACTCTTCGAAACGCAAATGGGGAGGAGAAGATGTGACGTCTCGTATCTTCAACATCATCAGAGATTTTTCTACTTCTTCTAGGTCTCAACGCATCGAACTCAAGTTGGTTGAAGCGATGGTTCTAAGGAAAGGCTTCACCGAGCAGCAGTTGAAGCAATGTCTGGAGGAGTACCAAAATTTAGATATCATCATGATGAATTCAACTGGTACTCATATTGAAATGCTTGGAGATCAAGGTCATTAGTCCAAGATTTAACTTTACATAATAACATTTGTTTCTATACTATTACTCTCTTGCACGCTTTTTCCAGGTCATACACATCAATACACAAACACTCCGCCTACACACTTAAATCACGCCAACTAACCTGTTCACATTTTCGTGTCCATGAAGAGGCGTTTCACTCACAAGTATCCCATCCTCATCAACATAAACCCACTGCCCAGCCACGAATTCAACTCCACCAAAATTGCATTTTGCATTCTTCTCTCCAGGGTAGGTCTTCAAACTCTTTACTGGATGAGTTCCTAACGCTCTAACTCCAATATTTAGCTCATTTATGATGGCTGAATCTCTAATGCAGCCATTGACAATCACTCCTGCCCAGTTGTTGTCCACTGCGAGTTTTGCAATTTGATCACCCATGATGGCAACTCGCTTACTTCCGCCTCCATCCACTACTAGCACTTGATGATAACCAGGAGACGACAGCACTTCTCTAACGGTAGGATTGCTTTCAAAACATCGGACAGTTTGGATTTGTCCGTAGAAAACGAGGGAGCTTTCCAAACTGAAAGAACAAGCCAGGTTCAACGACTGATAGTCGTGTAGGGGAGTTGACATGATCATCACATAAATCTGCCAGCGTCGGGAGCTGAAAATTGCTTGTCGCTTTCATCCTCTTCGTCATAATGGCTGTTGTTTTCAAGGTAGGTGATGATGTGATGCTTTTATTCAGCAATGAAGAATAACTACTGAATGCTAACCTGGAAGTTGCTGCTGCTATCATGAATGTGTGGATGGGGGACTAGGGATCTAACGCAGGCGTACCTAATTACGATGCACAGGAGGAGAGGAGAAACGCGCAGCTGAAAGAAAGACTGGAGGCATTAGGAGTACTTTGCCCATCCTGCCTGACATCATGGTGAAGATGCTCTCGGTGATCGTTGGTCGTTGGCGCCACTTTGGTACCGCTGCAGTATTAGTTCCTACGCAGAAATACAATTGATAGGACAGAGATTCTGTCTTCCTAGAAGATACACGTCTTATGAACTTGCCATCGTCAAAACCATTCATTCATCTATCCCCTCACAACAACAACAAAGAACAAAAGCTCATCCGACCTAAACTAGAGCGTAGGTCTCACTGAATCAACAGGAAATGTCCCAGTCGCTTCACACGTTCGCGGCAGATCCGCTCCAGTCCACTATGGCCGGAGGGACCGCCGCCACCATTCTTTGCTGCATATGCGCAACACCCATTGCGCCTAATCCATCCAACACATGTCCATCCTGTCTTGCATCTCAAAGTGATGTAACAAGAGGCATCTCTACGGAGGCACAATTGCACCAGTGTCGAGGATGCAGTCGCTGGCATCAAGATGCGGGAAAGTGGATTGGATGTGAGCTTGAAAGTCGTGAACTTATGGCACTTTGTCTCACTAATGTTAGCGGATTGAAGAAACGCAAGGGTGAAGGTGATAGGGTACGATTAGTCGATGCTGCGTGGGTGTGGACAGAACCGCATAGTATGAGGCTTAAAATCCGCCTCACAATTCAGAGAGAGGTCTTGACCGGGACTATTTTGCAGCAATCCTTTATTGTTGAATTTGTGGTTCGAAATCAGCAGTGTGTTGAATGCCAGGCTGCATTTCGTACAGGTTCTTGGAAGTCTCTGGTACAAGTCCGTCAACGTGTCAATCACAAGCGTACGTTTTTGTATCTGGAACAGTTGATCTTGAAGCATGGGGCGCATAGAGGATGCTTGAGTATTGAAACTTTTAAAGACGGAATGGACTTTTACTTCCCAGATAGGGGCAAAGCTGGGAGGTTCATTTCATTCTTGGAAGATGTTGTGCCAATGAAGGTAAGTGTTGCATTCTTTCAGCTGACTATCTTCGTAGGAGAATACAACTAACTCATATTCAAATCATATTGCAGGTGAAAGCATCCAAGAAGTTAATAGGTACTGATGACAAATCAAACGTTTCAAACTACAAATATACCAACCTCGTTGAAATTGCTGGCGTCTGTAAAGATGATCTTCTCTTCCTCCCCAAAAAGCTTGCTCGGTCTATTGGTAACATTAATCGTCTTGTATTGGTGAAGAATATCTCAAATGTCATCAACGTTATTGATCCTATCACTGGACAGACGGGTATTATCGAAAGTGATGCCTATTGGCGTGATCCATTCCGACCAGTAATTACCGCGGCACGAACTCGCTTAACCCGTTATGTTGTGCTAGGCAAAGATGCTGTATTTTTGGAACGGAATCATTCCAAAAAGGCAGTGGGAAGGAAACAAAGGAGTAAACTTGCCACTATTACAGCGGCACGCGAGTCAGACTTGGGTATGAATGATTCTCAAATTGAAGAGAGGAGTCACTTGGGATATTTGTTGAAGAGTGGCGATGTCTGCCTGGGTTATGATATGAGAGACTGTCAGTTGGTTGATGATGAGGCAGAAGATTTGAGGACTGCAGGGAGAATGCCTGATATTGTTGTTGTTCGCAAGTTGTATGGTGGCGTAGCAGCCGGTGAGGCAGATGCAGCCAGGAAGCGTATGTTCAAGCTGCAAAAGTTAGATATCAAGAAGGGCGAAGAAAACGAGAAGAAAGGCAAGAAGGCAAGGAAGGATGTGGAGATGGAGCGGGCTGATGAAGAAGATTTCATGCAAGAGTTGGAAGCCGATAAAGAGATGAGAACACGCGTAAATGTTTTCAAATCTGAAGTAGTAGCAGCAACAAACACGACTGAAGACAACGATGGCGATGCTGAGGAAGGTGAGGATGAAGACGACCAAAAGATTAGTTTGGATGAGCTATTGGACAATTTGGTTCTTGATGCCAAGCCAGATGAGGATGATGAAATGGTCGCTGCTGAGGAAAGTGCCATCCCAGGCATGATGCTTGTGCGCGAAGGAGAAAGAGCAGCAAGAGATAATATCACGTACATCGGGAGAGATGAAGCATTGAACGTGCAAGCTAGAGATACGGCCGTTGTCAGTAGTGAGTGGGGCAAGGAGTTTGAGAGTTAACAATATCGTACATCAGTTTCCAACAAAGTGCAACAGAAAGTATAAATGATAATTGAAATGTTAGTCTGAAAGCATTCAATGCCTTCAACTTTCTTTCTTGCTGCCGTATATGTTGAATCCACCAAATGTCTCCATCGACTGTTTGACCTCGTTTTGTTTGATGTGACTAATTTCTTCATCACGGAGTCTTTTCTGCTGTTGCTTGCTAGGTAGTCGTTCTAGATTGCAAGCTTCACAGACTAACACGATGGATGTATTCTGAAGTGTGCATCTCGGACAAGTCCAGTCCTTTTCGCCATCGTACTCGTTGTCATCATCTTCACCATCTGACATTGATATTGCCTGATTCTGCTTTGGCCGTGATAGACTCGGCTTCTTCTGAGCTGATGTTGTGCTTGTCAAATAATCGTCAAATGACGACGAATTGTTCATGTCAAATGAATCTTCAGTCAGATCAATAACGCTATCATCAGAAGATGCAGTAGTGGTTGTTGTTGTATAATCGACAGCTTTGGGTTTCGTATCTAACGCTTGGTTTCCATTTTTACGCTTTGATTTAGGTTTGCTGCTCCTCTTTGCTGCAGATGTTGTCGGTTCTACCAATTGGACATCACTATCATCATCATTAACTTCCTCATCTGAAGAATCAGCCAAAATTTCAATGACTTCATTGCATGGCAAACAAAATTTCGAGTCCATCAATCTACGCTCAGCTGCCTGCAAGGCAGCCTCTCTCGGGTCCTTTGGTTTTGCTCGTTTCTTCCCTCCCAAGACATAACCATTGGTAAGACCATTAGCATTCTTTTTCCGTCGTGATTCAGCTGCTTTTGCAGCAGCTGTCTTGGACGACGATGCCGTACCTCCACCACCTGGTCCACTCCCACCCAATACGTGAGCATCATTACTTCCCAACGGGAAGCCATTTTTATCCACAACCACTCCCTTGGCTAAATATATCGCGTACTGCTCTTCAATCTCATTCATTGCTTTATAAAAATGTGCATCCTGTGGAGCAAAGAGTATTGTGAGTATTAGAACAAAGCGAGAAGATGAACAATATTATAATGATACAACAATAGCGACTTACGTGCGGTCCTCTGACACAGTGCGCCAGTTCATGGCACATGGTCCCAGCAATACTTTCATAATCCAATAAAGCATGCGTGCGAGGATGACGTAATCGTAAATGAATCTCGTGCGTCTTTGTGTAGGAGGATGCTGTTAGATTGTATCCTAATACATTGTTGGGCATAATTTTCGTCTTTCTACCACCACGTTTGTGAGGAGTATGATCTTTGCCGTCCCCGCAACAGCACATTTCGGTGATTGAGATCACACTCCATTTTCGTCGCTCGATGATCTCTTTGAATTCGTAATGTATCCGCCGCAGAATAGCTGCTGCTTCACTGTCATTTGGGAGGCTGGGAATGTGCTGCACGACAATTTTGGAATTACTGTTTGCTGGATCATTTTCGGCGTCGTTCCATGAACCTATGTCATTGAACGTCCGGATCGTAGAGCCGAAGGGACGCTTCTTCCCGGTATTGTTTGCTCCACCGACCATCACCTCCGGCCAGCAATCTCCCCAGCCTTCCTGTTGTTGCTACTGTTGTTGTTGCTGTTGTTTTTGTTTCAATTTTGAGAGGGCGATTTCGAACCACCTACGTAGGAATAGGTACGTGTTGTGTACCGCACAACTGTCACACCTTTTGCCACTCCTCTCAATATGCATCATAAAAACCCAACCAATAAACAGCAACCGGCCGCATCAGGGCCGGATCCCTGCTATCGCTCCTCTGATATGTGTGTCAGAGTATCGCTGCGAAAAAGATGTGCAAGTTTCATTGCACTAACTCTTTTCTTGGCTCTGAAATTGAGTCTAGCTTTCCCTATCATAACTTCATCTTCGGTAGGAAGACATCATAAACTACTAGATGAGATCAAGTTATACCTGCAATCAAATAATGACGTGAATTTAAGCATTCAAGATGAAAATATCGCTCAAGAGATACACAAGAATAGACACAATATAGCACCGATTAATCGTATTCTCTCCTCCATTGTTGCCATATCTGTGTTTGCATTTCATGATCCATCTCTTGCGATGAGCAATGATTCTATTCAGACTTCATTTTTGAACACAAGGCAAGTCTCAGCTGTTTCATTTATCAGTCCAAAAACAACGCCAACAGTATATTACAGCTTCACTGGTGTTGATACTACAGCTACACCATCTGTGAAAGATGTAATTTCGGAAGAAAACAAACGAATCGCAGAGCAGATGAAGGAGGTTGACGACAGAGATAGCCGATCAACTCTCATGTATGTTATTGAGGAAGAAGATGAACGAATAACGCAGCAAATGCAAGAAGTTGGAATAACCACAAGGATTGATTCTGGTGGTAGTGGTGCTGTAACAGTGAATGATGTGAGAGAAGAAACCCAACGTAAAATGAAAATGCAGCAGAATAGTAAATCAGTGCCAGCAAGTAGTAGCAATGATCGTACTACACAACAACTCAGCAAGCAACAACTGAAAGGAGCTGGTATCACTTCTGCTCCAAAGCCAGATATTCAACAAAAAGCAAAATCCAATACACGAGCGGCAACATTGCAAAAGACAGCAAGCAAAGAACTACAAACAAGTGACATCAAGAAAATTGCAGCTGAGAACAAAATAGAGGTTGAACTGAAAGATACCAAAGCATCTACAGCAGTAATCAAGATTGATCGAGAAACCTTTACAAAAGTCAAGGTAGTTCAACCTCCTTTCTTGCGGTACCTCCCATCTTCTGTGCAACCCTTGATTTCTAGTCAATTCAAATCTGTTCAAGTGTTGAAGTCTATACCCGATGATCAGCTATTCATTGCATCTGTGGTTGCTGGCAGTCTCACAGAAGTGATCCGTACAACGTTACTGTATCCACTAAGCACAGTAAAGGCAAGAGTACAAGCTCGAAGCTTACGAAGTGCAAACAGAAAGAGGAAAGTGTTACGCAAATTGAAAGTCACGTGGCTGACATTTCTGTACGAAACAAAGAAGGGAGGGCTGTACGCTGGTTTAATACCTTCGCTACTAATAACAGTACCAGCTTCTGGTGTTTATGCAGGAACAAAAGAAGTTTCTCGGAGGGCATTCACGATGGCAATCCCATTTATTCAAAACGTTTTGCCGCATGATGAAACTGCATCGACGACAGTATACAGTGCGCTTGTTGTCAGCTTACTTGCGGCATTCGTCGCAGACATTACAGCCTTGGCATTGAGAACACCTGCAGACGTATTATCACTTCGGTTGCAAGTGTTTGGAGACACTAATGTTAACTCCGATCTGAGTAGTTGGTTGAAGGACAGCATAGCTCTCTTACCAGCGATGATTGTGACTGACATTCCCTATCTGTTGAGCCGCATCTTCTTGAATGCAGCAATATTAACCAGTGGCGAAAACTTGGGTACCTATGAAGTAGAAACGATTGCCGTGGCTTGTATCTGTGCATTCTTGACTACTCCTTTTGATGTTGCGCGGACACGTATTCTTCTGCCTACACTGCCTTCTGAAGTTGAGAGCAATGAATATGCACAAAAGCGACGGCTTGTAGCACCATCAAAATATCGCGAGCAGAGACGTCAAAAGGTAAGCGTTCCTTTAACGATGAAACGAATTGTAGCGGAAGGCAATGGTGTTCAAAATCTTTATACCGGCTGGCTCGAACGAACAGTTTTCCTTGGTTTGGGTCGGGCATGGCTAGATCCTCTTCGTATCATTGGTTACCTTGGTCTTAGAGATGCAATACTGCTGAAATTTTTCGATTGAGTATTCCTTCGTACTTGATACAAGAAACTTCAACTGAGTTAAATATATTTATACAAAGTACACACTTATTAGTCCTCTGACCAGTCGATTTCATAGAAATTACCTTCTTCCATGATATAATCCTTGCCTCCGAAGGCACTCATCAGCACTAAAACGATATTGAACAGTCCCAAACCTACTAGTAATGACATTGCAGCGGCCATCGGAGTTCCAAAACGCCCACCAACAGCACTCATGTACAGTAATGGAGGGAAGATCAAGCCTGCAATAGAGAGGCCTACTCCTCGAATCACCTCTGCAACTTTAAGCACCTGTGGAAAAGAACCCTCGATTGTTCCGATGACAATGATAGTCCCAGCAAGAAACATGCGAAGCTTCCAGTACTTTACTCTTCTCATTCGAGGACTTGCCCTAGAATTTGATTTTGATTTAGTAGCTGAAGAGGAGATAACAGACTCATCTGCCCCCATAGGACTGACGGCTTCTTTCATGACGGCTTCTTTCGTTTGCTCATTTTCTTCGGTTGATTTTGAGTTGAACGAGAATGCGTTTTCTTGTGAAGGAAAGGAGACATGTCCGATTGAACCCATCGAGTGAACATCTCTCAATTCAAACTCACCGCTGTTGAAGGTTGGAGATCCTAAAGTGTCATCATCGTCCCTCACTTGAAGGATTGATTTCTCTCGACTCATTTTTACAAGATTCCTAGCGTCTTCTTCAGGTGGTTCATCGCTAAGTGCCGCAAGGGCATCCTCTGTGCGTTTACGTCTCTTTTCCTCTCGTTCGTCAAGCCATATTTCCAACATCTCTGTACTAGGATACAGAATGACCGGCAGAGTTAAGATCAATGCCACGGCCAAAGAGAGCATGTAGACAAACCTCGCCCCAGACGAGTTTAGGCAGTAGGTGACGTCTCGGCATCCTGACTCCTCGTGAAAAGTCCCAATACCTCCTCCTAAGCCACCAGCCAGGCCAACCCATGACACTATCAACGTAATGAAGCCATAGAAAAACACAGCGCCACAAACAATATATACAGACAAATCTGGCCGAATTTTTCCTGTGCTACCACCTCCTTCATTTCCTCCTACTACTCGAGTATCTTCTTTGAGTTCAGGAGTCGATGCATTCTTTTTGATACCCCAAACACGCTGTATACCCTCGACGCTAATCACAGTAGGCAACGCCAAATTAATTCCCTCGATTGCATACACTGTCGTTGCAACATATGTGGGTATACCACTCCACTTGGCGGTCCAAATATCTTCTGGATGGTCCTGAAAGGGGTGTCCAGAAGTTTTCACAAAGGACACATACATCATGGTTCCAATACATCCAAAGGCGTAGGTGAATAGGCCAATACTAGATATTGTTGTCAACTCTCGCAACGATGGAATTTGAAGTAAGAGAAGGATGATTGGAAACAGCATCGTTGCCATTGTCAGACGCTCTGTAAAGTCAGCTCCTTGCCATTGCAAATACATTTGTTCTGTTTGGTCAACATAATTTTGATCCTGGCTTCCGCTATTGGATCCTGAGTTCAAGTACCGCTCATTGTTGTAGTCGTCGTTGTAAACGTCGTCACCATTGTTGTAGTCGTCATTACTGTTGAAAGTATATTGATAATAGTTGAACTTGTTCGCGCGATCATCGTCGTAAATATATTCCTGCTCAACAACTGACCATCCCAATCGATCCATCCCAATAACGTAGCATAAGTTTTCTACAGCAAGGTGGACCATTCCACTTGCAAACATGAGATGAACTGCAACGATTGTAAAAATGACGAATACGGATGCTCTTTCCCCGGCTAGATATTTGACAACGTCTCCGTAAGTAATCAGTCGGACATTCTGTGGTTTTTCTGGGGCAGGTGATGGCGGTATCGGTGGTGGTGGTGGTGATGATGGCATTAATTGATAATCATCGGTGACAGACTTCTTGTTTTTCTTTGCAGCGGCCCTGTTTCCTCTTATTGGTGTCTTTGTAGCCATTTCAATCATTGACGAGCCACCCTTGTTTGCACTAGTACTCTCCCTCTTCGGTTGATGCCCGAGCAAGATAGCCATGCGTGTCCTCAAAGACGTCGTCGATTCCCACCTCCGCCTTTCAAATTCGTGCTGCTCTCGCTTGACCGCGACTTCCTGCTTGGCTATTTGTCTTGACATGAGCAGCAGATAACATGCAAATGCACATCCAACAACAATAAATAAGTGACAAAACGTCCCCAATATCAGCCCAACCTCCCCTAATACAGCGGGGTTGGAAAGCATCCCAATACCAAACAGAGCCTTGAGGAATGTGACAAAAGCCCCAACCATTGATGCGTCTCTTGCCTTTTTGCCACGTTTTCGACTTTTCAGCTTGGTCACTTGTGTGCAGTCATCAGTTCGGACAGTTAAATCATCCTGATCGATAGTTATGTTGGTAGCATCTTCAAAATTAAACTCTGCATTGACTTGATGCGGTTGCCGCTGCACATGTTGTGATTGCTGCGGTTGTTTTTGCTCACTGTCTTCTGATCCCACTTCCTCAATGCCATACATGCGTTTGTTCCATTCATTCTCGCCAACAAGTTCATCTTCGGGAGAGAAGAATAGTTTTTCGGACCATGTCATATCCTCATCTTCTCTGGTACGATAACGATAATGAGTATTTGAAGCAATCATTGCAGCGGCAGTCTCTTGTGGCACATAGTGATCCTCGTCCTTCTCGGTAACCGATGCCCGCAGTACGCTCAGGTGAGACCGAAACGTGTTGAATACGAGATTAGATTTCGACGCGGGATGCTGAACTTTGTTGGTACTGTTTGAACTGTTCGACCTGTACGAGTTGCCCATATCATTCTGCTGGTCTTGGCGACGGCTGCTAGTGAAGCTGCTGCTTGTCTGGCTAGACGAATCCATTTCTTCAGGCCGGCTGTCGTCCACCACCACTACCTGCTGTTCTTCATTAACAGCAGTATATTATTAGTCCCCTTCCTTCGCTAACTTTCATCGAGTTCTTCCTCCGATGTTCTCAGTGTAATTGAAACGTATGAAGTCAAAAGTTTTTCGCCAAGTGTTTCGCAACTTTTCGCAACTTTTCGCAACGATGGGATAAGACAGCATTAATGGGAGTCCTTGATGATGGGATTCTCAGGACCGAGAATATTCTCTGTTCTCACGTGGCTGGTCTTGTTGCGGCTCGGCTCGCTTGTAGCTTGCCTTTTGGCTTGGAAGGTTCCATCCCATGCTTGGAAGAAAAAATCTCCGATAAAAGATATGAAATTCAAATGAAGGTGGATGGATATGACATTGTAGGGACAATGTAGAGAAAGCATAAGAGAGAAGATTCACTTTGTGCATAGAGGAATAAGGTTCCTAATACATCCGTAAGATATTACTATTACTTCCCAACAACAACGATTCTCTCAGATGCTAGTCATCACCTGTGTAAAAGTAGCAGTCTTTCCTCCTTTTAGCTGAGGCACATTGCTCAAAAGACCAGGCTCTACACAAATCATATCGTTATACTGATCTGATCCAAAGTCTCCCATTGCTTCCGCTTTGATTTTGTGTGGATTCCAAACTACTCCCGACACTGGTACCTTCGTTCCGTCGACATCTCCATTTGCCGTTAATTCTACCAGATTATCAACTCCAGCAGCAATTGTTAGATTCAAATCGATCGTACCATCGGGAGGGGTGTAAACACGGTCAATAATAATGTCTGGAATCGTTACAGGATCTGATCCAAGAGTGTATGTTTCTCCTGACACCTTGTCATCTACCATGTATCCTTCAAACCCTTTCACGTTGCATAGTTCATGGTCTAAAGCCTTGCCCATTGCAACTAGATAGTACGTGTGGAGCAACACCTGAAAGTCAAACGCATCGGTACCTAAATTTTGCATCTCGAGCGTATTTGTCATGCTCTTATCATCAATCGATACAGTCAAGATGCATTTGCAATTAAGTTTTGTATCGTTGCCCCATGTGCCATCTCCACGAGCCACTGTGACATCCTTTAATTCAAGCTCCAATTTAATACCCGCTGCATCATCTGTATCGAATTCACTGCCCTCGACAACAATCCACTTGTTGCGTCTCAAAAACCCGTGCTGTGGATAAGATTCGTCCGGCTGTCCGAATTGAGGAAAGCACAATGGGATACCACCTCGGATTGCTGCACTGCCATCCATGATTGCATCTTTGGAGAGCATTATGAGTGATTTGCCGGCAGCGGTTTGGTATGACAGCACATGTGCTCCGAACTTTTTCAAAACACAGTTGGCGCCCGACTTGGAGTGTGTGATTAGGACGATGTCGTCATCGTTGCAATCCAATTCAGTGGACGACGTGGAGGTGTGAAAGACTACTGCTTTGGGTGCTGTTGACATGGTGTAGGGAAGTAGGCTTGTAGAAGTAATACTGTGGAGTAAGCTCTAGAGTGATAATATGGATTTTCATTTTGGATTTTGGGTCATTGTCGCTAATAGTCGCTAAACTTTTTTCGCCCATCCGGCACTCCGCCTATCTCCAATCTCCACCAATCTCATCTTCATTCTTCATCAACCCAACCGCCACGCTACGCGTCCGGCTTGGCCTTGGCAAAGCGATAGCACAAGGCGGCACCATGTTTGCAAAGGAAGGGTCTTCCACCATTGGTGGGAAGAAGGACGCTCCATTAAAGAAGAGCGACAGAAGAAAGTTGCGTGATCGATCATTAGATATACTCTTCACTACGGGCGGCGGCGGCAATGACAGCAACGACGACAACGCATCAGAAGAATGGGCAAGCAGGGCAGAAAAGCTCATCAATGATGCAATTATTGCACCAAAGGGGGGAGAAGTCTTATCTCGCAAGTTGAAGTTGGCTAGTGGGCAATTGGCAACACTATTTTTACGCACTCCAAGCCCCCCTGCTGATGGTGTGGAGCAGAAGAATGACAAAGGTTCAGCAGATCACCAAACATACAATGATATTATGCAATCTTATCCAACGACCTGGCCATATCATCAAACTACACAACCAATCTTGTTAGAATATGAAGATGGTGATCGAAAACTTCACTTGGTACCACTAATACCATTGTTAGCAGCACTACCACCACCATTGCCATCATCTCCACTAATAAAAGTTGCGGAAGAATCATCCATCACAGATGCACCAAGTAAATCAAAACAATACAAAATCCCCAACATTTCTGTACATCCAGAAGTATCCAAGTACATCTGTCGAGGAGCTGATTTAATGTCTGCTGGAATAAGAACATTCCCTTCACCATGGGCATTGCGTCAATCGAAAGGGCTTGTTACCATTTCAATCATTGGGAATCCACAACCAGCTGCGATTGGATTTGTGGATAGGTCATTGTTTCGAGAGTATTGCTATCCGAAGAATGGTGGAAATAGGGGAGAATATGATGCTAGTGCATACGTAGGAGTTGGGACCAAGGGTATTGGTGTAATTGTTGTGAATTGCTATGGTGATGATCTTTGGAAACTTGGATTACCAACGTCTACAAAGCAAGTTGAAGAAGGTGGTAGCCTTAACCCGTTGACTGGTGGAGCATATGACAATGGCAACTATGGAAATGCTGGCTTTGTGGATGGGAAATATGTGTATCGAATCCTACAAGAAATTGAGGAGGATGATAGTGATGAGGAGGAGAATGCTAATGAAGACGAAGCCAACGAGAATGAGAACAATGCAGTTGAGGAGACTGCCAATGAAATGAAGGAAATGAACTTATCTGACACCAATGAGGGCAATGCAGAACAAGAAAGTGACAATAACGACGATGAAGAAAAAGAGCCAGAGCCAGATCCAGAGCCAGATCATGATGACATTCTTGTCGCTGCATTCTTCACATCTCTTTTGCAAATTCTTGTTAACAAGACTTCTCTTCCTATACCCGTCTCAACATACTATGCCAAGCATCTGATGGATGCAGTCCCTGCTGAAGGGCCCAAATTGGATCTAAAACAAACATCATACAAGAAAATTGGTCCCTTCATGCTAGACATGGCGGCAGAAGGGTTGATTCAGCTTGGTGCAAGCAAGGATGGCAAAGACAAGTGTGCTACTCTGAGTGGCATTGTGAAGAATCATCCTGACTTGGTTGCCTTTAAGAAGAAGTGGAAGGCAGAAAATGGAGCCATGACTAGTTCAGAAGGCAAAGCAACCAAGAAAGCCGTCGTTGATCTCTTTATCGTACCTCGTCACATTGCCGATATTCTTCAACTAGACAAGGACGAAGTCATGGCAGTAAATGCAAAAACAGAGGAGCGAAAAGGTACAGGATTCTTGACAAAGAAAGAATGTAATGCCATAATAGAGAATTACATCGATAGAGAAGAACTGAAAGATCCCAAGGGAAAGGGGAAAGTTCTCGTCAACGGACCTCTTTGCGATGCCATCTATCGAGTTTCCAAGAAGAACAAAACACAAGATCAACAGCAAGAATATCCAACATCCGTGAAACGAAAAGACTTGATCGAGAAGTTCTTCAATAAAATGGAGAAGGGACATGCTCTCGTAGAAATGCCGGGCTCTCGCATTGTAAAGATTGGACGAGGAGCACCTCCATCGGTAGATATAGAGGTAGAGAACCGACAAGGCAACAAAAGGAAGTTTCTCACTAGAATACGAGGAATGGAAGAGTATGGAATCGATGGTAAATCTCTTTCCAATGATGTATCTCACAGGTTTGCCTGTTCAGCTTCGGTGGAATCAAATCCTGTCGGTCGACCAGTATTGAAGAAGAATTGTGTTGAAATTGTATTTCAAGGAAGACTTGATGTGGAGCTGACAGCATTACTCACAGGCGACGAGAAGCTGTCGACGCACGGTGGTGCCAAGAATTCAGATTACAACTTGCCCAAGAGTGTCATAAATGTGAGCTTGAGGAAAGGTATTGCAGCTAAGAAGAAGTAATTATTCTATACGCTATCTATCAACATATGCATTGATGTATCCATTATGCTTTCTTTACCAAGGCCATCAGGCTAAAGTCAATACGGTTTGGTTCTAATGCCATCCATTCTCTGTTGACGACATTTGCCACGGCACTGAGAAAGGCATTGTTGTCGTCGCTGTTATTGTTTCCATCAATCATTCCATGATCAATGGGTCTAATCTTTGTGCCATCCAACTCCACCACGTGAATATTCCCATCAATTTTTACTGGGACGAATGCACAATAGTGGTGACCGAGATAGGTATCACCAGACTCTGGACATTGAGTCTGACTAGCTGTGTTCTGTGCTGAGCTGTCTGATATATTATGTAATTCCTGAGTGTGTACTAGCATTTCTCCTCTCTGTCTTCGTAACCTATCGTGATCTTGATCAACACTATCAGGCGTGTTTATGCAACTTTTCTTGTAAACAGAAAGAGGTGAAGCTGTTCCTCCACTATCGTTGAATGGATCAGGAATATCAGGTAGCGCAAGCCCCGAATTGAGTAATACGTGAGTAGCAGCAATTGTGCCACACGCATTGCCAAATCCCTTTACCTGTTCAAGATGGAAGACATTGCGTGATAATACATCGTGGTGGCGTTGATTATGTATTCTTAGCCGTGCTTTTTGAACACCTCTTTCTGTGTATATTGCATCTGTTGTTGGGGAATAGGAATATGGCTCCTGCCACAGTGTCTGATTTACTCTCAGTCGGTGATAGTTAATAACAGGTCATCCTTCGCACCTCCACCGAATCCTAATACATCCACGAACTCCCAAGTTTGAGGAAGGTGAGATGTATTCTCTGCGTAGGAAGTGAATATGGCCGGGTTAGATTCTAAAGGCAACCAGGAAGCCGATGGTGCGTTGCTTGAGGATTTGTTTGTCGATAAATGATGGTGGATATCTTTGAGACGGTCTTCTTCTTCATTCTCACTGTAGATGGCATCATAGTATCTTCTTGGTCTATTGCTTCTTTCACAGCAAGTTGGCTACAGCAACAGCAACGAACTAGCTAGCACAAGAGACCGGGCAGCAACATACAATAGCAAGCAGTTCGCAGATTTTTGTTCGTTGATTTTGATTTGTCACAGGTGATTTCGGATTGTGACATAGACGTGTTGTCGCTTTTTTATCCCTTGACACATATCACTTCCTATCTCACAACAAAGTATTGACCATGGGATCCGCTGGCGCCGAGCACACCGCCGACGAGGCAGGAGGAGAAGCAGTATTTTCCTCCGATGGACTTCCATCTCTCTTGACTCCGCTCCCGCCCCCCGTCATCAATTCCGCTGCTAATACTAATGATGATAATGCCGACGCCGTCATTGAAGAGTCCTCAACACCGGCGGATGTATTTGAATCTTTCCATGCCCATGCTGATGCCGTTGGCTGGTCAGGCCTATCCAAATCAACCATTGATAATGACTCTGCGTCATCAGTCGAAGATCCTCGAAGGGCACTATTCCGTCTACGAGCAGAGGTGATCGCTTAGAGAGTGTCTTTGCCGCTGAAGGACAAAAACAACATCCAACTTCTGATGCCAATGACCAATATCAATTGCAGCAATTAAAATCACGTCTTGAAAACATGTTAGGTGCTGATGCAAGTGCTGATGTCACGCTGGAAAAATTGCTGAGGGGGCGTCAGGAGGATTTATCACGTGTAATTGCAAAGGATGTACAAAATTTTCAAAAGGGAGATTTATCTGAAGATATGGACAAATTGAATATTGATGCTGTTGGTGACGACAAGAGCAAAATAAAGGATGGCAAGATTGTGTATGAGTTGTATTCATCCTCATTGGGACAGCAGCAACAGAATCAGTCGCCTAGAGCTGCGACATTGGAAGAACGATTGCGAAAGCTTGAAACTATTCTGGGAGCACAACTACCACCACTGACGCTGCATCCACATCATTACTAGAACGATTGAACGACGCCGAACGTCTCACAAAAGAAATGGACATGAAAGAAGTTGATAAATTGGCAGCTAAGGCAAAAGTTGTCCGATCTGATTTGGAGGCTGCCGCTCGTGCACGTCAAAAGCTTGCCTCCTCCTCTTCCTCTTCACGTGTCAATGATGAGGATGGTCGAACTCTTACTGCGCTACACACTCATTGGTGGAATTGGAGAGTATATCAACCTACCTACCAGCGTTGACCGTTCGTCTTACTGAATTAGCGAGTTTACATTCCAACGCTGCAGAATTTGGTGAACGCTTGAATATATGTGAAGAGGCTGTGAATAGATCGGAAAAAATTGTTGGATAGTGTGGAGACATCATTGAAGAAGATGGAGGAGGGTTGGAAGGGAAATATGGAGGTGGTGGAGAGTAATGTGAACAGATTGGATGAGATGTTGAAGGGTTCGTTGTAGAGTGTATTGGCTGAATTTAGAGTTTAGGTGTCATGCTAGAATATGTAGTAGATTATTTCGTCGTCGGAAGAGCACTGATGAGATATGTCATATCTTTTGATTAGAGATCGAATTGTGCCAGCGCTGCGGCAAAAGCAGATACTGCAGTGAAAGGCGCCTTGAAGTCTAGATGAAAACGCGCATCATCAACCTTTCCAAACTGCAAAAACGTTTGGCCCACCTGGTCTTCGAGCTGCATGTTCTTGACAGATGGAGTCAAGACTAAGTGTATAGAAAGAAGTTTGTTAGTTAAGAAGTGTCAACAAAGAAGAAATCGCAATATTTGTAGCAGATGAAAATCACCTCGTCCTTGGAAGTTGAGGCGATACTGTCCTTCGTGGAATGATGGAGGACGAGTTTGAACGGCAACAAGGTCGTGATGTTGCCATGTTCCATTGTGCAAATGCTCCATCAATCGGTTGTTATGGTGTTTGACATTTAGTGTTTCCTCTTCCAGCAACGCGTTCCCTTCGGAATACTTTGGAATGACTGCCTGCATCTTTCGTGGAGGCTGTCCTTCTTTCACTTGAGAAACTAGGTTTGGAATATCGTAGACAAAAGCTGCTAGCTGTTGCTTCTCTCTGCTGGAATCATACAGCGTATAGCAACCTTGTGGTTGGTCCTTGTCTCGGCGGAGCTTTCCGATGTAGTGTCCGGACTTTTTTGTCATTTTTGCATTCTCTCCTCCTCTCAAAGCATCGAAGAGGTGGTAGTTTGATGTCATACTCTTTGTCACCTTTTGAGCAATTAAAGCTACAGTCTCCACGCCTCCTACCTGAAATGCCAATTCATATCGGTTGCTGCCAAACCGAGTGACGACGGTCTGGACGAACCCAATGGCTTGATAGTTGACCTCTGTTGGAAGTGCAAAAATATTCGGAGCAGTCACGACTGCTGCGTCATTGTTCGAAGAGGCAGAGTCGTTGCTTTGCTTTGGACTCCGTGGATGGCCAATGCGTACAGGCTCCATGGTGTTTCGACGAGTTGGGCTTTGACCTCGAGTCAGTGGCGAAAGCATCAAAGATGAGCTGCGTGTGCACGGTTGGCAAGTGAAGTAAGGTAGTTAGTAAGTCCTGCTGCCTTTGTTTCTTTTATTTGTGCGGAGATTTTGAAAATGAAAAATTTCGAAACAATGCCTTCTTAGCCCATTTTCCTCTTCCCAACATGATCAAACTACTCATCCTCTCCTTGGCCGTCATTGCTCGTGCATCAGCATGCATGATTCAGAACACGGACTCTGGCGTATGTAGTTACAAGTACCTAACTACATCACAAGCAACTCTTGAACAGATCGAAGCCGCCAAAGGACGATGGGAGTCGGATATGCCATTCTGTGGAAAGTATATCAATAGCTATCCACCCTGTGTGCCAGCGTCATCTACAACTCAAAGTGTTCCTGAATGGATTTCTAGCGATACAAATGAAGACTTGAATGCAATACGGGAAAAAGACAGGTGGGTGCAACAAGAAACTGACGCAACGATAGCAGAGAGAATTGAGCAAGAACGTTTGCTTGGAAAGAAACACTACCGATACTTTCGAAACAAGGATTGCCAAGATGCCTACGCAGCGTACACATGTTGGTTGAACTTTCCTCGTTGTGATGAGTTCCAAGAAACACTACCTCTTTGCCAATCAGCTTGCGAGAACATGTTCCGAGTATGTGGGTTTGAACAGGATGTATGGCGATGTGACGAAGACATCGTTGATGGAAATGACGAATGGAACATGAGGGCCTTCTTTCCTGGCCAGCCATTTCGTAAGAACGAGTTTGAGCGTGGAGGAGAACCGAAAGCAGTGTGTACACCAAGCATCAGAGGAGCAGCTTCTACATTCGGAATATCTCTTGTCATCAATGCTGGAGTGACGAGCCTTGCCCTGCTATTTTTACTACAATAGTGATTGATTCTTACGGCATGTATGTATATGATAAACTTCTTTAGAGAGACGCACACAAATCTACAGTGAAAGGAATATCCATCCTCCTTAAAATACCTCAGCAGCAAATCCCAAAATTGCAGCATTCGCCGCTTCCGGTGCCTCGTCATGTGGACAATGTCCTGCGTCAATGCTGACTCGTTTAATCCATTGTTCTTGTGTTGGCAATGCATCTTGAAAATTTTGCACGCATGACATGACACATGAACATGACTGCGAGTCCTACCCACCTACCTACCTTCCTACTATCACTTCACGCAAAATCCTCCTCCAATCGCAACCTCTGTAAAATATCGAAGAGATGGTATTGTAATATCTCCGTCAAGCCCTTAAAGCCCCTTCAATTGCCTTCAAGCTAGAAAGATAATATAAACATGAGTGATGTAACAAGAGACATCTCTACGACGGAGTCACATTTGCAGCCATGTAGACCGCACCATCATGGTGAGCTTCCGTGTAACAAAGATGAAGAAGACGAAGAGCGGCGGCACTTCCATCAAGTGTGCAATTCTTATCAGCAATATGCTACATTTCACCAAGTTACAGAGCAGGGCGTGAATCATCGAAGAGGGAGATTGCTATCATCGATGAATGCAGTCGTCGAGGATGGTGGTCCAACCGTAGAATCGATTTTGCAAAAATCATTATCACAGCATCAAATGAAAAAGAACAATGAGCTATTCTGCCAGGCTACAATTCGCAATCAGTACTTCTTAGACAACGTGCTGAAGCACTGCGGGGCGATGACAAGTCAGGAGGTATTACGATATCGGAATGAAGTGGAAGCTTTCGAAGTGGAATGGACAACAGAAGATCAAATCTCCAAAATTGATTCCGTTCTAAAGAGTATCTATAGAGATTGGTCGATTGAAGGCAGAGAGGAACGCAGTGTAGTATATGATAAGTTATTGGGGGCGCTGGATAAGTACTTGCCAATTAGAGGCAATGATGACGCAGTGATGAACAACTCTACAGATGACGACTTCAACAATTACAATGATAGAGGACCACCACGAGTAGCAGTTCCAGGATCAGGTCTGGGCAGACTTGCCTACGAAATATACGCAAAGGGATATTCGTCACAAGGTAGCGACTTTTCCCTTCCAATGCTACTAGCAAGTGATTTCATTTTGAACGGTTGTAGCGGAACAGATCCAGGTTCTCATCGTAAATTTGCTATTAGTCCTTGGATTCATGAGACAAAGAATGTGAAATCGTTGCAAGATCGTTGTAGAACAGTGGTTGTACCTGATGTTGTAGCCGCTGTAGAACCGAGTGACGATGGCGAGCTAGCGTCTGATTTCACCATGTTAGCTGGAGAGTTTCTGTCGTTGTACTCTCATTTTCTTCCGGCAATAGATGCGTTGATGGTGATGAAAGTCAGGCTGACTCAGTTGAAAAGTTCAATGCCGTTGTCTGCTCGTTTTTTATAGACACAGCGCCATCATTACCGCATTATCTCATCACGATATACCATATGCTCGAAAATGGAGGACTCTTCGTTAGCATCGGCCCACTAATGTGGCATTGGTCAGGACATGGTGCCGTTCTTCCAGACGACCTTGCCAATGGTAGCATGAATAAAACTTCCAACGTTCAAGGCGATTTTATCAATGCAAAGCACAAGCAAAGAACAGAGCACTTAGACCAAAGATATCTTCAGAGTGTCGACTTTACGTGGGAGGAAACAAGGGCATTGATTGTCAACTGTGGGTTCGAAATTCTGGAGGAAGAATTCGATATTAGAACAAGGTATACATCTGATGCAATGAGTATGAAAAAAGTTGATTATGATTGTGTATTCTTTGTGGCACGGAAGATTGCCTAGTAGACAAAATAACTACTATCTCTAGAGAAGCGCGTTCTTCGTATCTTCAAGCTTTTTCATGACTTCACCAACTGACCTATCCAGTTGCTCAGCAATTTTTTGTTTTGTCTCATACGGCAATTGTGCGTATGCATCACAAAGATCTCCATCGATAATATGCTTTGTCGGTGCATAATAAGACCGGTACGCTTGTGGATCACGCCCTGTTGGTCGTGGCGCCTCTACTCGGAGATATCCCTCGAGCGAAGTATAAAACTCAACATCTTCTCGTGACGTGAAAGGCACAAAAGCTCCCACTCGACCTGTCACGGTGACATAAACGAGAGATTCAGCGCCACCAGCAACTAGCGACGCTCTAGTCATACTAGTAACAACCTCTCCAACATGGTACGTGCAAAGAGTTTCGAGTTTTGGAGTTGCATCTTCTCTCGACGAATCCCAGAGTGCCCGAGTACCCGTGACGTCTATTGCACCAACGTCAGCCCCACCGGGAAGCCTCAGAATGGAAACATTGCCAAATTTATCGCCCACAGCAACAGTGTTCATGTCGAGAAGTTCCTGGCATGTTATTGGACGGGAGCTACGATCTCTTGCCACAAGAACAAGCCGATTTGCTGTCGAATCGTATCGGATAAAGTGCAAAGACTGCATCATATCTCCAACGTAGGCCCTGTCACCAGCGGCGTGTAACGTCTTAACCATTGTAGGCAAACCTCTTAGTTCGCATTTCTTCAAAAGCTGTCGTTTCCCCATTTCGTATAGCCTCAGAGTCCGCCCAATACCAACAAGTAACCTTCCCTGGAAATGAACCAAAGACAAAACTGGACCATCATCAACTTTGGTCCTGTGCAAAAACTGAAGACGGTCGCCGTTCACCACACGGTACAATACAACATGACTTTCTTTGTGACCGAGAGGGTGCATTGTCATGCTGGTCACTGTCCCAACTGCGAGCAACGACTCGCCTCCGCGAGAATGAAAACGAACTGATGCACAGCAAAGGGCTGCTTCGTTCCTGTTCAGCTCAACACAGTCAAGCGTGCTGCATGCGTTTTGAGGATCCACGAGGCGGACACAGGAACCCCAATGGCCTTTTCCAGAAGGGACTGGTCCACGTATTGGCGTCAATCGCGTATTGATATCGTCTTCATCCTCTTCGTCAGCTTCTTCTTTCTTCTCCTCATTGTTGGCATCATCATCATCAGAATCTTCATCCATGTCCATAGCATCATCATTCGACTTACTCTCGATCTTCTTTGATGTTGTTTTAAGTCTGCCCGTGCCGTCGAATCCCATCGATTTCTTTTCTTCTGCCCCATAGTCATTGTAATCGCTCTCAACCAATGCGAGCACTATCTTTTTACCAGTTTCTCCTACCTTCGCTGATAACAAACACATTTGGCGGGGTGTGTACCTCAGACTAACATTGGTAGCGTTGAAAGCTTCGTCGTCGTCATTACCAAGGAGAGCATTATTTCCACCATTCTCGCCCACGGATAAAATGCGAAGTGTCGTCCCCGATGTTGCGACAATGCCCTCTCGAACAGCTTCATTTGAGAAAGAGCAACCGTGATCAAGAGGAGCGTAACTCATGGGTGCCATTGAATGGCGGCCATTGCCATTCCGCCCAATCCATGGTCTCGATGACAGCAGCAGCGTTGACGGTGAGCCATCCAACGTAACTCGAGAAACAGAAACAGGTCGTGCTCCTAAGAAACGCCTGGAAGGAGAAGTGGAGATGGCACCTGTAATAGGATCAACATTAGCTCGAAGAGCAGAACCATCTTCCAGTCCTACCGTCATGGTTAATTCACTGGCGCCGTCACCACCGTCTACAATAGAAAGAGCTGCCGAATATGGTTTGGTAGCCCCTAAAGTAGTACTACTCTTCGGCTCCAACAAACTCGCTGGAGCTAAGCTCAAAAGCCTCACATTCGAATCACGACTCCCAACTACAGCGAATAAACTACGGCTCTTCCCCTTGGGTACCGGTCCTACATCCAAGCAGCAAACGTCAGTACCAATATCACGGGTACATGCTTCTGTCAAATTTCCCGACATTGGATCTAGCTCAAAATAAATCAACTCTCCTCCTGCCAGGGCAATCAAAATTTGAGATTCATTGGCAGAGGCGCATTCAATCTTTTTGATTCCAGGAACACTCCACTGACTAACATTAACTTGGTTATTGACACGTCGAATATGGCGAACCCCGCCAGGACAAACTTGAACGATCCCTCCATCCTTATCGCCATTTCCAAGTGCGGAGCAAGCAAGTGTAGGATCAGACGTTAAAAATCCTGATTCCTTTCCCATCTCTTCCACAGTTTCGCCGACCGAAAGGACAAGTGTGGCGTCCGCGAAGGAAACAACAATGTATCTATCATAAAACTTTCCATTCTTTGTTGTCCGATCATCACGAACATTGAATACCCCGCCCGGCACTCCTGGGAGTTCCGATACTGCCAATTCAGTAACAGATAACCCATGTCGCAAGATACGAAGAGAACTCCTCGGCCCACGTCCACAGAGAGTGTAAAATTGGGGACTAACCTCATTCCCCGCAAGTTCTCCCACAAGCACTGATGTCACCGGCGCAAGACTATCGAGAGTGAACACTTTGTGCATATTTCGTAGTATCGTAGGACGAAAAGTTGGGACAATCGCCGCGGCATTTTCCGAGGAGGCATAAAAACGCATCTTCGGAGGATTCGCCACTCTTCACAAAGGCAGATATAGTCTCCTCGGAGGTGAATTTGACGGCAGAATCTTCAATATCAATTGCATCAAACTGGTACAATCCGTGATCCCCAAACTCGGCTGGTACAAAGAGCAACGCCAATTTACTTATGTTCAGTCCATTCCCAATGGGTAAAGTATCCAGCAAACAGATTGTCATGTGTGTTACCACAGTCTTGTCCTCCTTCGACATTTGCAACGTCACCTTATACACATCGCCCAATTCCGATTGCGCCAAGGCAAAGAACTTCCCCTTCTTTTGACGTAGTACTGAAATAGTTGTAATGAGTATACCCTTTGACTTCGGATGGAGTTCTCTCCTAGGAATGGCACAGATCAATCGCTTGGGTGTGATTTTGCTATTTCCATTCGCCGATGAAGGAGGTGACATGCCTTCATGCAAGTACTCAATATAATCTTCCCCACCAACTAAAACTCCCGATGGTCCATCAAGACCCCCAGGAATAGCAGCAAGACAACATGCTGACCTGACGGTGGACGTCGCCCAACGCCGTGACACGTGATTTAATCCCAAATCTAATTCATAATAAGCAAGTTGTTTGGTATAACCATCACCATGCTGACCCAATTCCACATCATGTCTCTCCTCCTCTTCCATTTTCTCACGATCTTCCTCATCTGTTTTCTTTTTCCTTTCTGCCAATACAGCATCCTCATACTCAGGATATTGCACCTCCAAACTAGCAAATATAGGATTATCAAACCCATTATCCACACCTACCAAGTCGAACACCACTGTGCGTGGACGATGCGCTTCTAATGGACTTGCTATGGTAATGTTGCCCCCCGAGTCTCGATTTAGGACGTATACCAACTTTCGTTTTTTCGGTGGAGGCAATCATCACAGCGCGACCGCCGCGTGGGTCCGAGGCGAGGTATTGCCCAGGTGTATCACGACGACAGCCGGATTTGCCAAATGATGGGCAGTGGATTATTTTGTATGTGACTGATGCATCGCTATTTTTGTTATTTGCCGGAGTAGCAGTGTCAAAGGCAAGGAGGGAGAGACACCCCCCATCGGCACCGACGAGTATGACATCCTTTTTGGACCCCGAAATGCGAATGGCAGTCAATGATCGCAGCGTCGAGCGTGTTTCAACCCTCTTCAGCAACTTGAGCGTGGTCTGCACCTCTTCTTCTTCGTCCTCCTCATCGTCGTCATTATTCTCAGTGCTCACATTGGTGATGACAATTCGAAACAAATCAATTGTCCCCCCAGCGCGAAGACAGACGATCTCTTGTACACCTGATGTGGAGAATTCGCCAATGGCGGAAGTTATAATTGAGCCGGCATGCTTGAGACGGATGTCGAGGAGCTTCATTGCCGCGGCGGAGGTGATGGACGACATGGCTGGATAATTTTATGTGTAACTATGAGAGGAAATCTGGTCAATAAGGATCTTTTTTTGTTTTTTTGTGGCGGTGATAAAAGATATGCGCGATCCTGGTACTTCTTTATTAAGGCGATAAACCTCCAGCGATAATGCGATCAATGAAGTCTCAGCAGCGTTGGTATTATTATCGGTGATGGATTTGCACTCTAGAGAAGATGGTGGCTACACGCCCTGGATGAGTAGAATGATAAATAAATAGTGCGGTGGCATATGGGATCCAGGACAAGATAAGCGGCCGGCCACCGGCCACCTTCCGTGTCCTCTCGATGTCCAGTTCTGTCCTACCTCACCTCATGTCATTTTTGATTTTTGGCACGACAAAACACGACGCCAACGATCATGGCAAAGGTATTTACAATAACTGTTATATTACGTCTGGTGGGGGAACTACGAACATTAGATCGGCCAACCGATGATGAGAAACTACCGCCTTCTCGCTCCTCCCTGTCATCATCTATCTGTTCTTCAGCTCGGTGTATGCTCAGCTAGAACTGGATCAAGATCCTAAATTGGATTATTATTGCGGCTTCAATTGGCTGGAAGCAAATACATTCTGCCGCACGGCTTGTCCATCGGGCTTAGATGTCGATTGCCCGATCAGTCCAAGTGGCCGCAAACAATCCTGTTACCAAGGTGCAGGATGTTTCAACAGGATGGAGACCCTCTATTGGACGGGTGTAGTAGCAATTTTGTTCGATAGAGAGGAGCACATGAAGAATCACAAGGTTGAGGTTGAGGCTTCTGGAACAGATGACGAGGAAAACACGGCAGCCAATGATGTCGTCCCAACTGCAGCGCTCATGGGAAAAGTAGAGGAGGTGGCACTGGAACGAACGCTGATTTCGACACTACAAATTTTACTTGATGACAAAATCTATCTCGCGTCCCTTGACATAAAAGGCCAAACTTATGACCAGCCATGTGTTGAGGCTGTCTTTCCATTGGGATGGGACAGAGATGATCCTTCTAAACTTGCGCTGGATGTTACTATGCGAATTACTGCACGGTACATTCCCAATGCAGTCACATTCTACACCGACAAGGACTTGGGAGATGTCTTTATTTCTGGATTAGGAAAAGCACAGGATGCCACTGTACGTGAGCTCAAAAACGCAAACTCATTTTTCAATGCCGTGACAGGCATGGCAGCAGTGTCAGAAGAGGATCTCGCTGAGGCTCCATCAGCGATGCCCAGCACTTCTCCAACACGAGATTTTGATCAACTGTTTGAGGCAAAGTTAGACAGTACTCCTACAGGCAGTAATGGAATTGTTTTCTCTGTTAAAACACCTAAAGGTGCACCGTCTGTTCTTCTTGAGGGGATGAAATTTGTCACAAACTTTGAAGGAGTACTTGAGTATGAAGTTTATTCTAAACTGGGGTCGTGGAAGAACTTTGTTGGTAGAAGTAACGAATTTGACTTGATAGCGTCAGGGCAAGTGACAGGAAAAGGGCCAAAGACGTGGGTGGACATCATACAAGGTGATCATGTGGGCACCATTGTGAAAGGGAATGAAACTACAAGTGTGAACTATGTTGCTTTAAAAAAGTATATGTTCTGGGCGATGGTGGGGAACGCTCATTTTATTTCACCACAACAAAGAGGTTTCTAAAGGAGGATCGGACTGCAATACCCATCCTTTTCAGTTCTCCTATAAATAGCCTAAGTGAATCTCTTCGGCAGTATGCAATGGTGACAACTAACTCTGAGCTTGAATTGTACGAGGGTGATGGCGTCCTCGACTACCCTTGGCCCACAGATCCAAACGGGAAATCGCCATACTATCGAAGACCTCGTGGACCCATCATTGCTTTCAATTATGACAGATCACCATGTGAGTACCTTTTTCAATACCTTGAGTATTCTGTATCACGTGCCTATTCACCTAATATCATTTGTCAACTGCAACTTTTTTGTTCAGGTTTTCCCAAACGTGAATTTCACAGGCTGGCCATGCCCTTACGTTCAGAAAACAAGAAAGCCTACTCCTAGACCTTCTCGTGAGTTGCTTTTTCGCTTTACTGATTGTTCATAAGTGTGTATACCCATACTTCGTCTCACCTCTCTCTTTCTCTCTGTGGATTGCATTCACTCCTCGGTCAACAGAAAAACCGACGAATGCACCGACACTGCCCCCAACGCCACAACCGACATGGAGTCCGACACGAGAGCCTACAATTGAGCCAGTAGCTGCTTCAAATGAAAATGCCACAGAAATAGCAAATTTAACATTTGACAACGAGATGAATTGGCCAGAAAACTCGGCTGACACTGTCAAATCGTCCCAAAGCAAAGATCAAAGTGGAGCTGAAATGAAGCATTCCTTTGTAGCTTGTAAGTGGCACAGTGCTTTGCTCGGTTTGTTTGCCACTGTTGTGGCAGTTACATGATTGATGATCAGAAAATAAATCGTTGGAAGCAACTGTATTCTCTTATAATATCAATATTTGTTCTTATTCATCACATCTTGAATTCTGCGCCAACTCGTTTGTCCCTGATTGGATTACATTAATACTAGCCGCTTCAAGAGGGTTGTCTGATTCAGATGAGAGTGGCATCAAGATCGCCAAAAAGCAGGACAGTGCAATTCCATAAGGCAGCCCAATACACTTTACAATCTAGGCCAACGATTTCCGTCCCTTATGAAACGAATAGATCCATCACTTTCCAGTACACCTGCGAAATCCCGAGGCCCCCCCTTCGGACTAAAGTCGATTACAATGGCCCTATCTCCGAAGATCACTGCAGGTAGTACATATTCTTTTGGTTCGCCTCTACCACCCCCACCATTGATTTGAGCTAGCTGGTAATCGCCATTGGATGCACCGTCAATTAAAGTGATTGTGCGTGTACCTCCTGGATGATTGATAGGGTCTGAATAGGTGCCAAGGAAACGCGGCTGCCTGGGAAGAGTGTGTAGCAGCATTGGCAGCTGTAATGGGCTGAAGTGTACTGGTTACTACAGCTGCAGATGCAGTGAGCATGGATTGTAAGAAGGCCTTGCGATTGTTGTCCATCGCCGAGGAGGATGACATCATGGTGAAGGCATCGTTATCATCAGAACGTAACGGAGAGGCAGCAATAGATGTAGAAGAGTAGGAGCGAACAGCGAAGCTTGCTGGTGGTGCAAATGCCAGAACCTCAGAGAGAGGATTAAACAGCAAGAAAAAGCGCGAGGAAGAGAGGGTAGGAAGTGCCATTGCTGTCATGGTGATGTTGTGAGTTGTGATTTGTGATCTGTTATGATGGCCTTATGACTTATGATGGCGATGATGAAAATGATGGGGACATACCTCGCGGGCTCCCCGCCAAGCGGCAAAATTGCCCCCAAGCAAAGCAACAAACGCGAGATAAGCTGCATTCAAATAGTTATTAGTTATTCCCTTGATTCAAAGCATGAACCAATAACAACCATGAACACCCCACCAACTAGTGGAAGGTGATAGAGATAGCCAGGTAACCGATGCAATATTGCAGGAATTTCCTTCGATGATTATATAGTGGATAGGGAGTAGCAGTCATCGTTGAGTGTTTGGAGGACAGAGATCCACCACCTTGAAAATAAAATGTCATCCAACACCCCCGACAGCGAGGATGGATATGTCGATATTACCAATCTAATACAACGATGTGTCACCGAAAGCCTCTCTTACTCCCATCCATTCACTCCACTCGTTCCTCCATGCTCACTTCCAATGTCAGCTGGTAGTGGCAAGAGTGCCGCGGCGGAGGGAGGTAGTGGCGACGCAGCCCTGATGATTCAAGGCTCATCCCTGCCCATCACTTCAGCTGATGATCAGGCTGACGGTGGAGGCCCCAACATCAAAGGGGACCAAAATTCACTTTCACTGACTCCAATAGACATGAGAGAAGCAATGACTGCACTTGAACTCGGGGACGAGCGGATGGATTGCTGTGAAATTCCTATTATCAACAGCGAAAAATTGGATGGTCATGATGGCGGTCCATCCTCCTCACCATCTCAATCATCGCAGAGGACTATTCCACCACGCATTGCTCCACTTCATTTGAGTGATGGGACAATGTCTATGTTTCAATCGTCATCACCCGCTACGTCTGATGTAATACCAACTCAACCCAGCAGCAACGATAAACTCTTCCTCAACAAACGTGCCTCTTAAATTACAGTCATCACCATGCCCCTCCCTTCTTCCCTATTGGGAGACTCTTTCGATATCATCCTCTTCCTCATCCCATCAAATCTTACCATTACTGCTGCTACAACTCACCTCTTTAGAGGCATACATAGGGACGAATAATGGTGGATCAAATGCTGCTGAGACACTGTACTGCATGTTGTGGTGCCATGATGGTGTCTTGGCCGATATGCGTGATAAGTTATCAACTAACACTCAACCATCCCCGCTTGACGAAGTAACTGTCGCACAATGGATTCTCTTCGCCTCATCCATCGGAGTTGTCCGCATAGCCGAGGCAGTGCGATGGGCAGTAGTTAATGCGGATATTTACGAGGAGGAAGATTTTGGTGTTGCGTTGCATGGTGGTGCAGATGATACCGGCAATGATGGTGGTGACAATGATGAACAATCTCCCTCCCAACAACTTCCCTCATCATCAACTTCCACAATGAGATTTTGTCCTTTGTTGAAACAAGAGAGGGCAAAGGATTCAGCAACGATGTCATCTATACCTACCTATCACGCTGATGAGTATATTGACGAGGTGTGGGATACTGCACTGAAACACCTTCGTGAGTATGCTTCGTCTAGGAAGGATACTGATGGAAATGAGCATGATTCAGTTCATGCATTGGAGATTATACTGCGATTACAACAGTCATTTTACCGTTCCATCTGTCGTTTATCCGAGCTCAATGATCAGAATGTGACGGACTTTACAGAGCAAGCCAAGAATCGATCTCGGGAGACGGTAAGACTGCTGAACGAATTGAGTACTTGCAAGGCCGTTACATCATCCGGTAACAGCGTCTCAGAGATTAGTTGAAACGGATGGGAGGTTGCGCTCAGTTGGAGACGAAAGAGTAGATTCGTTGCTTCATGCATCATTCGATCCGTTTGTGAATCGTCGTTTACTTGGGAACGCCCCTGTCCGAAAGGCACGGTTTTGCAACACATTCAAGGTTATCGACTCTCTCTCACGTGTTGTGTCAGAAATAGAATGGGCAGTTTGTGATGTGATACTGGAAGGCAATACCCTGGGGAGAATCATGCGAATTCTTGAAAACAATTCTTCAAGAGGTATCGGTGGAGCATCCCCAACGACTACCAAGCCCAATAATGACGACAAGAATGATCCACCATTTGGCAACAGTGGGCTTGCGATTGAAAATCCTGTTGGCATCAACGTCCTCTCCCGTTCACTCATGTTGCTCAACCTTTATTTTGACGACAAACTTCTTGGGCAGTATGATTTTCCAGACATGATTGGTGAGTATGATGCAAGTTTGATGATCACTGAAGTGTTTTGTTTTGTATATCCCTCGAAGATCATAGGCGTTGCCCGGACTTTCTATCTATAAAGTCGTACTGCATAGGAGCAAAAGGCTGCTATGCTATAGTGCAAAACGGGTGTCAAAGTCTTCGTAGACAAATTCTATTTTGAGGACTTTCATCGGGCCTCCTAATTGCAGCAATTTAACCCAGCGTAGTCCTCTTCCAATGGGCTACTGATCTGGACCTGTCTGTTGAAACAACGACTATTATTGGTTTGACCATCAGTTGACCTCAATATAATTGAATACTATCTCACACTCGTTTGTTCTTTGCACTCCTCGTCAAATGAATGAAGGTCAACACATGCAACAGCTTTGCGCTGTACCAGAAGCACTACTTCAATCAGCTTATCCTGGGTGCGGCCATTCATGGCTGGTACGACTCGCAAAACCCATGTATGATACTCTCAAGGCACTCTGCTTTGATCAACACCGAGAGCGTACATTCACCGAAACATTCATATTTCCAGCCTTTGCAACTTTGCAGGTAGCTGCGACAGGAGTTGACGAATCATTTCGCTTAGAACACGGCCTTGACAGCCAGACAACTGCTTCTTACGCCAGCAACTATGTCATCGTACAAACGATAAGAGTGATGGAGCGACATGTAGGCATCGGGATTCGGATTGGGCTATACCCGAAATGGTATGATTTGAGTACGGCGTATTGGTACCGTGACTTTTTGCTCAGTGCTTTACTTAATATTAGAGGAAGTATCGAGCAGGAGCGGCTGGAGAGGAAAGCAATGGAGTTACGAATCAAGCTGGAGGAAGAGGAGGAGAAGAAAAAGGCCAGCGCTGTCACCAAGAAACAAATCCAGAAGAAGGGCAAGAAGAAGGGGAAGAAGAAGGAACCGAACCTAGACGCAGTTCGTGAGACTGCGATAGAAGAAGCAGCAAGAGTGTCAGCAGAAGATTTTGAAGATCGCCTTGAATACACATGTCTCTCAGTGCATAGATATCTTTGCCGAGGAACAGTGCGTTATATTGCCGCTTTGCGTCAAGCAGGATTGCTATCTGAACCTCCATCGTCTATCACAATGTTTACTTCCCATCAAACCCGGTTCGAAAAGAGATTCGATTCTTTTGCAATGTTACCTCAACCACAACCACTTTCCTTCGAAGATTATGTTCTTGGATCTGACTTCTCGGCCGTCCGAAGAGAAGACTTGGTAAAATCAGCAGGGGATTGTTTCCGTTCATGCAAAGGTGTAATCGAGAGATTGTTACAAGTGGTTGTAGCCGAGACTGATGAAGATGTTGACATCACCAAGAAACGTAGGAACGACGATTTGTACATTTCTGTACGAAGAGAGGAAGCAATGGCATTGACCAAAGTTTGCGTCGCTAACTCCTTATTTTTGCACAAGCTGTCAATGGCACCATCGAAAGTGAGCGAAGTTGCATTGGAGTTTACCGCACACAAAGAGTATTGCACGTTGAATCTCAAATAATGCTACGGCAGATAATAATTTCATATATGATTAATAGTATGTCAGTGCCCGCCCCTTCCTATTTATCATGTGAAGTAATTGTAGATAGAGATTTATTAGCCCCGACATGACCACCAAATGTGAACACGGAGCCCCACTTAAGAGTACATCTTCCTTCTATCTAAGTACTTATGGGTAGTGATCTACTTTACATACCTACCTTCAGCAAAAAAATTCACAATGCACGAACATAAAACACGAGCGAAGCAAAGCACATGATAAATTATTATGGTGCAATGCACTTCGAAGCAACAACACGCAACAATCATAACACCTCACCAGCACCTCACCAGCACCTCACCCCAACCTATTGTACACCGATAAAGTATTGCGATGTCATCTGATTCTGAAGAGGAGCAAGAAGTCCCTGATGTAAGTTGTAGAAATGCGATAACGTGTCGGACAAAGAGGCATGCCATCGTATCTTTTTTGGTATCTCACTCATTGCTCTTTTCTCTGCACAACACAGACTCTTCTGGGCTCTGGAGAATATCAAATCGTTGGCATCAGATATTACAACGGAGTTGCCCACCCTGGGGAGTTTGTCACTCTTGTGCGTGAGCCACGTAACCCCTACGATAGGTATGATCAGCTTTTATCAACCGTTCCAACACTTTGTTTTGTTAGTGAACTTACTCAATCTCTCTTTACTTCAGAAATGCGATCCGCGTTGACAACTTAGGTGGAGAGAAGGTCGGTCATGTAAAGGGCACCATGGCCAAGTCCTTAGCTAGTATTATGGACAATGGAAATGCTCGTTTGGAAGGCACAATTCCTCGTGCAGGAAATGCGTACACTCTTCCTCTCATCCTTGACTTTTATTCTAACAATGCTATCTCTGGAGCAGCCGGTGCTGCCGCAGCCGCAGCAGAGAATCTAAAGGCGGAACTTAGGAGAAGGGGCGACTATCAGTTCAGAGTCTCTTCGGAGTTTACAGCAACACCCAAATCTTCCAAGAAATCTGCTACAGTTGAAGTGGTACGAAAGAAGATGGATTGGAATTCCCAACAAGCCGCTCTGGACAAAATGTTTGATAAGCAATTGGAAGAGTTGTACAAGGACTTGCCGGATATTGCAATGCCAACATGCTTGGTGGGTATCACACTGATGCCATACCAAGTGAAGGGAATCAAATGGCTCGTCAAGAAAGAGACTAATGCATCACCGGCTCCATTCTACAAAGAGGTCAGGGAAAAGGGGAAAACAATGCATCTATGTGAAATCACCAACTCTTCCCAGGATGTGCCCCCAAAACCAGTGCATGGTAGCATTTTGTGTGATGAGATGGGATTAGGCAAAAGCATCCAAACGATCGGGCTCATTCTTCTTGCACCAGCAGCAGGTTTCAAGTACGATTTGCCATCCACCACAGGAGAATTAGACACCAAAATGCCAGCCGTGAAAACTTCCAAACGTTGCACGTTGATAGTTTGCCCAGTGTCTGTTCTAGGCAACTGGACCGATCAGGTAAATTCGTTTGTCGCCCCTGGTGTGCTCAATGTGCAGTTGTATCACGGTGCTGATCGCCACGAGATATTGTCAGACGTCCAAGAAGGGCATGTCGATATATTGCTCGTTTTTCGTACAACACTCTTGCATCAGACCACGATGCATTTGGCAGCAAGCCTCGATTGCAAGCGCAAATGGCACACAAGAAAAAGAAGGCCAAAAGAGAGCACGGACTGCAGCTATGTCTATTTTTGACATTTGACTTTCATCGCATAGTATTGGATGAAGCTCACCACGGATCCGCAACAGTAAGACAAGGGCGTTCAAGGGGTGTCACAAATCAAGGCGGACGAAAGCTGGCGCTGACTGGCACTCCCTTTGTGAATACAAGTGATGATATTTTACAGTCTCCTCTCTTTCCTAGGTGTTCAGCCTCTGAACGATAAACCATCTTCACGAGAGCTATAACTCAGCCCATAAAATAAAAACGGTGACGAGATTGGCCTCACAAGGACTGAGGACAACGATGGGCTTCCTGAGCCTCCGCCGCTCGAAACAAAACGTGAATATCTCTCTCGTCGAGAAGGACGTACAGCTTTGCAGCGTTGAATGGGCTCCCAACGATTCCCACAAGCTGGTTTATGATGCATTGTTTGGTACGGTGAAATCGCTATGGAGGCGATCCTCGACGACGAAAGCAAGGCGTTGAAAAACTACACGGTAAGCTTGATCGATCCTCTTCCCTTCCTTTCTTTATTCTATCAATCTTATCTAAAACATCACGACAGGCATGTGCAGTGCTACAATGATAGCAGAGGATAGGAGGGCCATTGCTCTGAAAGTATGGAATGAGATGAAAAGCAAGACGGCAACGAAGAAGCTTACCGCTGAGGAAGGTCTCGCACTGCTTGAAAAAGCTGAAGAGTGCTTTTGCACACAGACGAGGCTGATAACCTTCCCGAGTGCGGCATTTGCTTGATTGGAGATGGGACGTCAAATGACGGCACTATCCTAAAGAGCTGCAACCACGTTTTTTGCAAGCTATGCATTGTGCAAGTGTTAGCCAAGAGTAATAAGCGATGTCCCTACTGTCGGCACAACATTCGAAGGAGAGTGACATTATCGACGCTAGTCAAGCAAAGAAAGCCGCAGCCCGAAAACGTCGGTCGGCTGTAAAGGAGGATAGTTGTGTTCCACCGAACTTGGGGACCCCGGGTAAGGTACAAGCATTACTAGACGCGTTTGAGAGCATGCAAGGAGACGAGAAGGGAGTAGTCTTTTCCCAATTTACTAGTCATCTCGACATCATTGGCGTAGCCTTGTGAAAGCTGGTTCATTCGTGTTGTGCGTATTGATGGTTCTGTTCTGCGGCCAAGGCGTATGTCCAACATCACGAGCTTCAATTCGGATGGAGGCCCTCGTTTCATTCTTTGCTCTCTCTTGGCAGCTGGTACAGGCCATCAACACTCACGCGAGCTAATTGGTGCATACATGAGGAATTGTTGGTTGGAATGAAGCTGTCGAGAGTCAGGCATATGGACAGAATTCATCGCCTCTCGCAGACTCGAAAGGTCACGGTACTTCGATTCGTCATGAAAGATAGCTTCGAAGAATCTATCATCCAAATGCAGGAAAGAAAGAGTATACAGGCCAAGGGGCATGACGCAAAAACATGACGGGCGAAGAGAAAAGAGAAAAGCGTTGCTAGGAAACTTGAAGGGGTTTGCTTCAAATCAAAGAGGAGTAAGAAGAGAAGAGTTTAGGACTCTCCACAAAAAGATCACGGTAGATGTGCCAACCTAACGTGTTAGAAACTATTTTCATATGGGCAACATTAGTCTTCATATGCTTCACCAACATACATAAAACTGGTTCATGATTCCTCTCTTCGCAAGAACAAGTTATGTGATGGGAGAGCCTCCCGAACGAGCGTCATTCCTATCATGATCTTTCTGCAATTTGCTCTTCCTAGGGGTAATTATATTTCTTCAAAAAAGTACAACATGCTTCGTGCCAATCTATCTTTTCGTGCATCTCATTCATCATCGTATCATCTAACAGAATGTCTTCAAGGTCTTCGAAATCAATTAGGTCAAGGTCAATACTATTTTCCAAATGTAAGTGTTGGCGGAGATGATGCATGGTAGGGCTTTCATTGATGCATGCTTGCTGACATAATTGAAACATCATTGTCCACATGCACGCGCTTCAAAGTGAACCGTTATTACATCTGAATCCATGAGGTGAGTTTCTACCCCTTGCAATGCTTCTTGTCTTTGAGGAGTATAAATGCGACTTGCCTTCTTCGCACTGAAGAAAGCCACTTCTCGATTGGATTGCGGTTGTTGCTTACGGCTTTGGCATGATTACTACTTGGAGGATATGATGTGGAGAAAGTGAGAGAGAAAGGGAACAAGACGATGCACAGCCATCATAAGTAATTCAAATATATTTTGAATCCATCTGCGAGGAGTTCTTGTGGTAAAATACTTTCCCTGCCGTGAATTCGATTCAATTCGATTCAATATTGTCACTGTAGTCCACGAAAATAGCGAACGAAAAATCCCGGGATGTGACCCACTTAGGTCTTGTGAACACAAAAAAGTAGACGAAGCAGGATCTGCAAACACCAGGAAGGATAGTATCGTATTGTACTCCCGAGACTAATAATTCAACATTTCTATTGACACTAATATTAGCTGCGATTATAAATTCTTCTAAACTCAAAACCATGGGAACCCTCAAACTCTCTCTTACCACGGGCAATCCAGGAACCCTTGGCGGATCGGCCCAAATAAATGAATTCATCTGTTGCCTCCAAAGATCTCATAAAGTAAACCCAATAAACTTACGTTCGTTAGTCGCTACGCCGATCCAAATACCGGGCGCTAGCCATACCTATCATTTCAGCAATGAACTTGTTGAAGTGAGCATCTGTCTGCCTCTTCACTCCAGAGCTTCATTTCTTTGTACACAAAACCATTTGCCTCCGAAGCATTGTCACATTCACTCACAAAGGTCCAATCTGGTCGTGCGTCACGGAATTCTTGCATTACGACTACAATCATCGGTGGGCAACGAACATTGTGGGTACCTTTCCCATCAAAAATGAGAGTTGATGCCTTCCTCTGCAAGTCTGATGTACGGGTCCACTGTATCAAGAATTGAAGTTTCAGTCACCTTGTCACCACGTTCGGACCGACAATGCCCATGTACTCATCATCAAGACCCCTGCGAAGCAAGTCGATGACAAGGCACGATCTCTTACGTCGGCATTAATACGGAACATTCTACGCAAGAAATGCTTCTTAAGAGATAAAAACGCTCCACGTTATTGTAGCCCAACTGGGGAATAGACATGATTTCAAATCGCTTCTTGGGATCATTAGTGGGTCAAAGATGCTTTCCCCCCCGAAAATCATGATGATTAATGTCAGAGGGTGAGGGAGTAATCACATCATAAGTGCCCGATGCAAGCATCTCCTCGAATCGACTTTTCTCCAAGCCCATTTGGCCAAAATACCGAGTTAAGAATGGAATCATGTAGGTATCTTGTCCGTCCACAAGACGATTATCCCAACTTGGAAGTGAGAGAAGTGTTTTTCCACCAATCTGCCTCATTTAAGTACACCCAGTCCCCTCATTGATGTAAAAAGCACGAATTGTCACGGGCCGCCCCACATCGCGACTTTCAATATCTTATTCAGATATGAAGTCATACCACCATTGATATCCATGTGAATCAGCTGAGGATTCTCGCACTGATTGTAATCAATTGGTGGGGCGGGAAAACGGCATCTTCTTCGGGAGGTCTGCACCATTGCGTGTTGTGCATGAATCCACTGCGAGCTTGATCAAGAATGTCGGTTAGGACTGGGTGTGCGAGTTTGAATGGATTTTGGGTCATTGAAGCTATTTCAATTGGAGCAGTTGGACGATATGTTCTTGTTCATTTCAGTTTTTAGCAGGTGTGCCGTGCGCCCACAAAAAAGGGTCGATAAGTCATTTTTTTGTTCAAAAGGATGCCAAACCAGGAAGCGACGCCGCCGCAAGTGCCGGTTGTGACAGCAAGCACAGATTTAACGCGTTCGGGCTCAGATTAGATGGAAGGGCATGATGAGATGAGGCTGAGTGGTTGCGTTGTGGTGTGGAGGGAGGAGGCCTGGAGGCGGTGTTAGTATCCTAGCGGAGGAAATGAACCGTGACTTCGATGCGTTGTCTTTGAGTCTCGGATTAGCAGGCATTTAGGGGGGCTCTATCTCTGATTCAGGGCGGCGACGCCCAAATAGGAACCCCTTTACACGTTTTCATTCATCATAAATGAGCATAAATGTCCGATTTGTTTACGTAATAACCAATCATATCCAATATACGACCTTTTCAAAACTTTTCCCTCTTGGGGGCTGCCCCCGGCCCGTATGACTGATCTGTGGACTCCTCTTTGCTTTGGTCTCTGGATTGTCGCTGCTCCTGTGCTCATTTTCCACCATTCACGATGAAGCTCTCCTCCTTGGCCGCAGTCGCTGTCGTCGGCACGCTGCTGCCAAACACTTGCATCAAGTCAAGAAGAACAATCCTCCTCTCTTCGAAGAAAAAGACAAAACGAGCGAGGCCAACGTCGACAGCCTGAACCTCAATCAATTCCATGATCCTCGATCTGAATTGTGACAAGCAACAATCTGATGCCATTCAACACAATGCAAAATAGTGCTCGTCCAAATATTGTTTTCTCTACTAGATCAATGGCGGCCAGATTGGGACGGCCAGCATAAAGGACACGCGTACTGGTTCCTTTGCCTCCTTGAACATGCCCTTTCTCGATGAAACTGAGTCGGCGTGGCACACACTTCACACAAGCATATGTCCCCAGTCCATTTTTGTGGACCAAGTCGAGGCCTGCTTGGCATTTGGTTAAAGAGTATGATGAGACAGGAGTTATGGACAACAAGCGATGGTCTGTCGATCATACACAATGGGACCACAGTTTACAAACTACTAAGGGACGATGCCAACTATCACACCATGTCTTGTGGCAAAGACGACTTTTACGAATGGGATTACAACTTTCCAAAGTATGCCAAACAATCCAAATAATATGCCAGTGATGGATCTTGGTTTTTCAGATGCCAATACGGTCAGATGGGAAGGTTCGTGTTGCAAAGGATGCCAGATGAATTGTTTAAGAATGAGGCATACCGAAACATATTTAAAATGGTATTACTGTCAAAAAGGATGATGGGACTGACATTAATGCAAGGCAAAGCTTATAAAGGATGCTTTATTGGAAAAGGTGCCCTGATGGTTGTGATGCGACATCGTTCCAGAGAATGAAATTTACCCAGATGACTTTGTCAGAGACCAAGGCCATTGAATTGCTCCATCGTAAAACCAGCAGGGAAAGCCATGGTTCAATGCAGGTTAATTTTCCAGGGCCTCACCCTCCAATAGTCTCTACTTCAAGAATGGCTGCAAGTGTTATGGAACGACAGTGGCCAGATCCCATCAACAACCCTGGCTTTATGCGTTGTCCTCAAACAAAATCAACACAAAAGTTCAAAACTCAATTAATCAAGGGACAAATACTGCCACCTCAGATCGATGGAAGATGCAATTAACGCGGCCGAGCTTGAGGAAATCTAGATGCGCTCATGTTTTCAATTGTTAAGCATGTAGAGGAAATGGGCGAGCTTGACAATACCATTGTAATTGTGGCGGGTGACTCACGGTGAAAAACCTAGGAGACAACGGAGCCAGTGGACAAGGGCAATGCCATGGCATGTTCCGGGTCTTTGTCTATCCGACACCGCTTTCATTATGGGCCCTGGAATTAGGCATGGACCGCGTTGCATGAAGGTCCCGTGTCTACGTTGGATTTAGGGAGGCACTTGGCTTGAATACGGCAGGCGTCAGTTAGCATGGCTCCAGGAATGACCACATCAAAGTCTTCGCTCCATCCTAAGACACAAGATTATGTTCATTACCTCGTCGTCCACCATGTCTCATTCTGGATATTTGGAGTGGAGGACTGTCATCAAGGAGATGCCAACAAATCACCAGAAGATCCCAACAATTAACGTCCTACAAAACTAATCTGTGCAAGAGTCCGAGAAAGGACATGAAGGCGTGCCAACCAAACGTCAGACAAACTCCGTTCCCTGCTGGAGAACCCTGGCATTATTATGCTATTCGATGTCACAAGGGACCCTGATTGATTTGTATGCCAAGTTGAAACCAATTAAGGCCGGATGTGATTGCAGAGCTGTGCCTCTCCTCCCGGAAAGCGGTGGTGTAGGATGATTTTTGAGTTAAAGACAGACGCATATCCGATGCTGTACGTATTTCATTATTGACAGGTCGTCATTAGTTTGCCTTTCCTACCTATGGGATTTTCAATAACTTGTGTAATCATCTATAATCTAAGAATCGAGCGCCAATGAAATGTAATTAAGTTGAGGCCGAAAAATCCTCGGCCGATTCTCAACAAATCGGCAAACATACCAGCAGCAGCCAATTCTGGACCAGCTGCAGCACCCTTGACAATCAAAGGCGAAGTGGTGTAACGTGACGTCTCGAACGCAATCAAGTTTTCATTCTCACGAAGTCTGTATAGGGTATCTTTATTGTCGACACCTTCAAGCTTGCATTGGCATATGCCAGTCGCAACATCAACGTAAAACTTGTAACGGAGAAGACGACCGTTGGTCCGATTTCCTCCTTCCAACGCTTCAACATTGGCTCATCAAGAGACTTAAGGTCCTCCAGAATGGCAGCATTGATCTCCTCCCTCGTACCGGTGTATTCTTTATTGCGAATTTCATCTGTAAGTAGAGATTCAACCACAACATCTTCCACGGACACATCCATTCCAAGCTCGCGAGCAAGGACAACCACCTTACGAGCAGCATCAACTCCACTCAAATCCTCACGAATATTGTTCTCAGCACAGTCTTTCTCCACTGCTTGACGTTACCGCCTCTGAAAAGGAGGATGTTCTCGTCCATTGTACGGAACACGTAAGCCATTTGTTCCACTCAAGCACCTCTCAGCAATTGAAACATTCATCTCCTGTTTGTAACAAGTCACGACGTGTGGAAAGAACGGGCAAGAAGACCCAAACACTACTCTCATATTGCCACTCTACCGAGTTAGAACTTACTGCCTCACGGATCTCTCTTGTATCGATCCCATTGGTCCGGCACCTGCTCTCCTTCCAGGACTAATCACGTTGGCACCAGAATTCAGCCACTGGGCATAATATGTCGGCCAACAGAGTCATCGTTTCGTACAGTCAATCACAACACGATGCGGATTCACGTCTGCTTTCAATGCCATCGTCAATGCATGCATGTCCAGACCAGTAGCTTCATCACTATCCAACATCTCATTGACATCACTTGTAGTTACCAAACATTTTCCATCCTTTCCCATGATCATTTTCTTCGACGATGAAACGGCATTGACACAAATGCTCAAATTCATCTTCTTCGAAAGACTCTCTCTTTGTTCATTCAATTGCCGAATAAGAGCCGACCCCAACTTTCCTGTTGCACCCAACACAGTAACACTGACCATGGTCTGGGAAAGTGTAAACGCCATGTGTGCCGCACGAAGGGCACGTGACGCATCATCTCCGTCAACGACGACAGCAACTTGACGTTCGGAGGATCCCTGCGCAATCACACGAATGTTGACGTTGGCTTTGGCCAAGGAAGACATGAATGTGGCAGAAACTCCTGATTGAAGAGCCATTCCCTCTCCAACAATAGCAACAATGGCCAAGGATTTATCCGTCAAACTGATACCATTAACATTCGATCTTGATAACTCCAATTCAAACGTGGATTGTGCAGCTCTCAAGGCTGCCTGACCCATATTCTCAGGTACAACAATGGTAATTACTCGACTCTGCACTTGCCTGTGTTACCATTAATACATCAATTCCGGCACCGGCCATTGACCCCATGAATCGTTCGGCAACCTGGGCCCCACCGATTACAGATGCACCTTCTAATGTCAAAAGAGATACTCCATCTACCGATGTGATACCCTTGATTGGGATTTCGCCCTGTTTACTCCTCCAGTTAACCACTTTACCAGCCTTATTTGTCTCGGACAGACTAGTGCAACGACCCTGAATAACAGTGCCTTTAAAATCAGGATTGAAGATGTTGCGCACATACACAGGAATGTTCCCATCAATGCAAGGTTCCATTGCAGATGGGTGCAACACTTGCGCACCAAAGTATGCAAGCTCCATAGCCTCATCATATTTGAGTGAATCGATGCTGAACGCCTCTGGAACACGACGCGGATCGGCGGTGTACACTCCATCAGTATTCTTCCACATGGTAACACGTGCCGAATCGGTCAACTTCGCAAAGATGGTGGCAGAATAGTCTGATCCAGATCGTTTGAGCGTGGTGGGTACACCACTATCACTTGTCGCAACAAATCCTGTTGCAATAACAATGGGGGCTTCAGTAGGAGGGATATCCTCACTATTCACACCCTCTTTCTTTCCAACACCATTCCACCATTCTTCCATCTTTAGTGCAGATTCCACATAAAGTGGGGTGACACCTCCAGTACTCGAACTACTTCCCTTATCACCTAATCCAGCGTTGGCTTTCTCTGACCTAACAATGAGAACATCACGTGCATCCAACCACGCCGTCTTCACACCCTTGTGCTTGAGATAGGCATACAACGTCTGTGCTGACCAAATCTCACCAAATCCAGTCACCACCTCCATAACACTAGGAGGAACACTCCGTATCATGCGCAAACTCTGCACAACGCTAAGAATGTCCTTGGCATCCTTCAACATACGCTCCTCAATTTCATCTGTGATCGTAGGTGGTGCCAGCTCTTTGAGAATAGAAAGTTGTGTTTCCACGGCCTTGGTCAATGCCGATTCGGCAGCGTTCATGTCCAGTAAGGCCGAATCAACTACTGCTACGAGTTGATCGGTCATTCCTGCACGTGCGGAGACTATGGCCATGGTGGGGATGGGTCCAGAATGTTTCTGTTCCCCATCCTCACTATCATCAGCTGGCATCAATCGGCCGCTACTCTCGGTAATGAGTAACTCACCCACAGTACGATACAATCCAGCATCAGCGAGAGACGCCCCACCAAACTTGTGGACTTCCCACGGATTAGCAATATCATTTGGACGGGTGACACTTGAAGCGCAAATTTCAGAAGTGGCTACTGACAGTTGGAAGTTGTTGCGTAGATTGTTGGTGAGGAAGGACGGGCTTTGAAAGGTAGACTGTGCTGCAGATGATTGCGAGACAGCTGATTTGGTAGCATGTTGATGTTTAGAAGGGGCAAATGCTGAAACACAGCATGCCGATAGCGCGATAGCAAGGAAGGATCTATTGTATAGACGCATCTTGTGTGAGTAGTAGTTCTTCTCTGTACAAAAAATATGAGAGATTTGTATGATGTGTAGTCGTTTTTCTAGAGAAATGTAGTAACTATTCCTTACAGCAATAAACACTGGTCAACTGAGCACGAGTTTGAGTTTGAGAGGAGAGGAACAACAATCCTGTGCTGCTTCCAAGCTGGGCGGAGAGTGCGTTTTTGCCGGAAGGAACTTGGAACTCAAGCACTCGCCGAGAGTTGAAGCTTGTGGTGGAGAGTGGAGATTTGAGATGTGAGAGTATCTTTCGTGACGTTCCAGGCTACTGATTCCGCACGCACGTAGGCACATGCCATTACCCAGGAGCTCCCAACTAGCTTTCGTATCTTTTGCTCCCGCACAAAACGACAAAAAATGCCACCTCGCTTTTTTTCAAAGAACAGCAGTCAAAAATGAGCTGTTGGGATTGATTGCCACAGCATGCATTGACCACAAATTCATTGCAGTTACTTCGACGTGTCGTAAGGTCGCAGACCCAGTAGGTACCCTCTATTTCATAATTCGTCCATAAAGTGACTCTCAGTAATTTTGAAGAAGGAGCAGCCGACATTCTCTACAGGAAAGCTTCTTTACAATCATGAAAACACATCTTTTAGCCGCTGCCGCCACTGTAGCGGCTGCACTGTCGCTTTCCACTGCATCGGCCTTCACCGCATCCAATCATCCTCGTATCCAAGGCATCGCCAATATAGTTCATGACAGTGCAGCTCCATCTGCTCTCTTTTCTACGACGACTGAAGCTGCTGAATCTTCCAATCCCATTTCATCGCCAGCAACCACTCTCGACATGCCACCCTACTCCATATGGGAATGGAATACACACATTGGTGGCAGCGAAAATACCAAAACAACTCATTCTATCAACTATCTCTCGATGGGCGATACTAGCAAGCCTACTCTCTTGCTAGTTCACGGATTTGGCGCATCATCGTATCATTTTAGATACAACATTCCTGAACTGGCCAAGGATTATCACGTCTACGCAATTGATATGTTAGGCTTTGGTTGGAGCGATAAACCAATTATGGATTATGATGCAAGTGTATGGCGAGATCAAGTCATCGAGTTTATCGATCAGGTTATTCACACAGAAAAAGAAGATAAATCCATCGCCATCGCAGGCAATTCACTCGGTGGATATACAGCCATGTATGCAGCAAGTGATGATCGTATCAAAGAGCACGTACGTGGTTGCATTTTGCTTAATGCGGCTGGAAGATTTCGTCCAGAAGAGGGCGAAGAAGAAACTCCCTCAGATCCAAATCCAATTGTCAAATCCATTTCATCGGCATTCCAACGATTCGTGATTGCGTGTTCTTTCGTTATTACCAAACAACCAGCACGTATTGAACAGATTTTGAAGAGTGTGTACCCTTCCGATTCATCTAATGTAAATTCTGAGTTGGTAGAATCTATCAGAGTGCCGGCACTTGATCCTAATGCAGCAGAGGTATTTTACAGAGTGATTACAAAGAATGGAAGTGGACCCCAGGCATTCGTCGATGATATCATCAAGGAATTGGAATGCCCAGTTTTGTTGGCGTGGGGTGAAAAAGATCCATGGATTCGGCCTGCAGCTGCCGACAAGATGCAAATGCTGCACGCAGAATACCACGGAAAAAAACGTTGGCGGCGAGAGCGGTTCAAAATGGATTAAACGAGTTAGCATTGACGCAGGACATTGTCCACATGATGAGGCACCAGTAGCGGTGAATGCTGCAATTTTGGGATTTGCTGCTGAGGTGTTTTAAGGAGGATGAATATGTAGATTTGTGTGCGTCTCTCTAAAGAAGTTCACTATATTATATACATGCCGTAAGAATCAATTGCTAATGTACTAGAAACAGGAGGACAAGACTGGCCACTCCAGCATTGATGACAAGAGATACTCCGAATGTGGAAGCAGGTCCTCTGATGCTTGGTGTGTACACACTGCTTTCGGCTCTCCTCCACGATCAAACTCGTTCTTACGAAATGGCTGACCAGGAAAGAAGGCCCTCGTGGTCCATTCGTCATTTCCATCAACGATGTCTTGCCACATATCCATAAATCCTGTTCAAACCTACATACTCAGAACATATTCTCGAAAGCTGATTGGCAAAGAGGAAATGTTTCTTGGAACTCATCACAGCGAGGAAAGTTCATCCAACATGTGTACGCTGCGTAGGCATCTTGGCAATCCTTGTTTCGAAAGTATCGGCAGTGTTTCTTCCCAAGGATGCGCTCTTGCTCATTCTCTCTGCTATCGTTGCATCAGTTTCTTGTTGCAACCACCTGTCTTTTTCCCGTATTGCATTCAAGTCTTCATTTGCATCGCTAGACATCCATTCAGGAAAACTTCGCAGTGTAGATGATGATGACACACAGGCTGGATAGCTATTGATATACTTTCCACAGAATGGTATATCTCACTCCCATCGTCCTTTGGCGGCTTCGATCTCTTCAAGAGTTGCCTGCTAATGCAGTTAGGTACTTGTAACTACATACGCCAGAGTGATAACAAGTACCCCGCTGGTCCGTTTTAGGTAGAAATCTAATCTGATTAACATATCAAGCTCATTGTTCGTCGCATCCAACTTGAGCTTGCGTGTGGATGGCAACAAGGCCTTGTTGGCACTTCAACCGCTGCACACCACCTCCTACATCGACAAAGTCAAACCATCCATCATTGTGTGTTGAGACGGAATTCGGAAGCTACAAAGCTCTTGAGGTTATTGTTTGAGCTCTAATATAAATCAGTTTGGTGCGTGTAAGCGATATAACTTGCGTTTTAGGTAGTGTATCAAGCTCATTGTTCGTCTAATCCAACATGAGCCTGAGTGTGGATGGCAACAAGGTCTTGTTGGCACTTCAACCGCTGCACCTGCACACCACCTCCTACATCGACAAAGTCGAAGCATCCATCATCGCAAACAGAGAAGATGTGTGTTGAGACGGAATTCGGAAGCTACAAAGCTCTCTGTGTGTTAGTTGTTTGAGCTGATATAAATCAGTTTGGGGCGTGTAAGCGATATAACTTGCGTTTTAGGTAGCGTATCAAGCTCATTGTTCGTCTAATCCAACCTGAGCCTGAGTGTGGATGTCAACAAGGTCTTGTTGGCACTTCAACCGCTGCACCTGCACACCACCTCCTACATCGACAAAGTCGAAGCATCCATCATCGCACAATCAGTAGAGGTGTGTTGAGACGGAACTCTGAAACGACAACCCTTTCTGGTTGTAGCACTTTCATTTGAGCTTCTACATTTTAGTTTGGGGCGTTTTAGGATATGAATTGCTTTTTGGACGCTAACAGGCGTGAGGAACGCTGATTTGCTCTAGTTTTCGCCTTGCATTAAATCGAAATTTCACCAAGAGTACTTAAGCAGATGTGCCTCTGTGACTTCCACTGCTGCAATTTAGTTTAATTGCTTTAATTTCATTGCTGATAACGAAGTCAATGGGATCTGCCACCCCAAAACCATATTAGTGATGTCAAGACAGCTGTCACCAGGGGTTAATTAAGATACATATTAACCCCTGGCCGTCACGATCATAATCAATTTAATGATGGCAGGAAATTCCTGGCTAGTATCCACACTATGCTCCCTTTGGCGCACTGTGAAGTTACAACTCTTCTTTTGATGTACCCTTTTTCATCTCACCAAACAGCAACGTCAAATTTATTCTTCCATTCTCGTAGCCATTCTTGAATCGATACTTATCTGTCTGATGAAAAAGTGCCGAGTCAAACATGACACAACGATTAGGTTGGTGCTTCACTGTAACATTGGCAAAATTACTCGGCTCAAGTAATTCTTTTCTGACGAAGTCAGTGTTTGTATTGTATGATTGGAAGTCCCATGAAAGTTTCGGCTTGGCAGTATATACCATGGTCTTGTTGGCACTTCAATCGCTGCACAATACCTCCTACATCGACTAAAGCGCAGCATCCATCATCGCAAACAGTGACGTTGTGTATTGAGACGGAATTCGAAAGCTACTAAGCTCTCCTTGCTGTGGTAGTTTCGTTTGAGCTTATATAAATCAGTTTGGTGTGTGTAAGTGATAAAACTTGCGTTTTAGGTAGCTTGTCAAGCTCATTAGCCATAAACTTCACTTGACATTGCGTGTAGATGAACACGAGGTACACTACCTTTTTCGATTTGCATCTTGTAGGCAGCTGCAGGCCGAATCAATGGATCTTCTCACCCACGCCAACAAAACTGGGCATTCCAATTCCTTGATGAATCATCGACGAATGCCTGGGGTCCACTTCCATTCTTTTTAATCACTCTGTAAAATACCTCTGCTGCATTAGGATCAAGTGCCGGCACTCTGATAGATTCTACCAACTCAGAATTTACATTAGATGAATCGGAAGGGTACACACTCTTCAAAATCTGTTCAATACGTGCTGGTTGTTTGGTAATAACGAAAGAACACGCAATCACGAATCGTTGGAATGCCGATGAAATGGATTTGACAATTGGATTTGGATCTGAGGGAGTTTCTTCTTCGCCCTCTTCTGGACGAAATCTTCCAGCCGCATTAAGCAAAATGCAACCACGTACGTGCTCTTTGATACGATCATCACTTGCTGCATACATGGCTGTATATCCACCGAGCGAATTGCCTGCGATAGCGATGGATTTATCTTCTTTTTCTGTGTGAATAACCTGATCGATAAACTCGATGACTTGATCTCGCCAGACACTTGCATCATAATCCATAATTGGTTTATCGCTCCATCCAAAGCCTAACATATCAATAGCGTAGACGTGGTAATCCTTAGCCAGTTCAGGAATGTTGTATCTAAAATGATACGATGATGCGCCAAATCCGTGAACTAGCAAGAGAGTAGGCTTGCTAGTATCGTTTTCCAAACAAGTCGACGAAGCTTCGACTGGCATGCCTTGCACTCGAAGAGATATTTGGGAGAGAAAATTTGGATTTGCTCTTTGGCAGTCAAGATGATGATGACGACGATGATGACACCGTTGGGAGGCAGCTAGCTCCGGCAGAACCAGTGTCGTATCTGGGTGGATTACTATGGACTCTCGAAACATACAGAACTGGAAAATGCATCGACTATGGCTACAACTACGGTCGTAAATCATCGCCATCTGCCTTGGAACTTGCAACTCTTTTGGAAAATAGAGGGGGAAAGAAAATTTCAAGATTTGATCTGATAGGTGATTCCGATGTCGCTCCTCTGAGTGATGGCATGTCTTGCCTTGCTGCACTTCCGCCACAGGCCCACTCTATTCTGGAAGAACCTTACAGTTGGCTTGTCGAGCCCTCAAGTAGATCAAATTTTGAGGAAATGTACAATTCTTGTTTCTCAGGACAAGTGCTCGAAGCAGATTTTGAATCTTAGAAGCGAGCGACAAATTAGCAAAGCAGAGTCAGCAAAGCGTAGGCTGACTGCTTCAACAAATTCAAGAGGTCGACACATCCAGTCAAGCAGCAAGTATTGGACTGGCTTATCTATGTCAAGGATGGCCTCTAGAACCATTTTTGTTTGGCGTGGGGTGAGAAAGATCCATTGATTCGGCCTGCAGCTGCCTACAAGATGCAAATCGAAAAAGGTAGTGTACCTCGTGTTCATCTACAGGCAATGTCAGTGAAGTTTATGGCTAATGAGCTTGACAAGCTACCTAAAACGCAAGTTTTATCACTTACACACCACCAAACTGATTTATATAAGCTCAAACGAAACTACCACAGCAAGGAGAGCTTAGTAGCTTCAAATTCCGTCTCAATACACAACGTCACTGTTTGCGATGATGGATGCTGCGCTTTAGTCGATGTAGGAGGTATTGTGCAGCGGATTGAAGTGCCAACAAGACCATCTTTCCATCTTTGTCGATGTAGGAGGTAGTGTGCAGCGGTCGAAGTGCCCATACGATGATGGATGCTCGCCTTTGTCGATGTAGGAGGTAGTATACCTCGTGTCCATCTACACGCAATGTCAAGTGAAGTTAATCGGCTAATGAGCTTGACAAGCTACCTAAAACGCAAGTTTATCACTTACACACCCAAACTGATTTATATAAGCTCAAACGAAACTACCACAGCAAGGAGAGCTTAGTAGCTTTCGAATTCCGTCTCAATACACAACGTCTCTGTTTGCGATGATGGATGCTTCGCCTTTGTCGATGTAGGAGGTATTGTGCAGCGGTCAAAGTGCCAACAAGACCATCTTTTCCATCATTGTCGATGTAGGAGGTAGTGTGCAGCGGACGAGAAGTGCCCATACGATTATGGTGCTTCGCCTTTGTCGAAGTAGGAGGTAGTGTGCAGCGGTCGAAGTGCCAACAAGATTATGGATGCTTCGCCTTTGTCGATGTAGGAGGTAGTGTGCCAGCGGTCGAAGTGCCAACAAGATTATGGATGCTTCGCCTTTGTCGATGTAGGAGGTAGTGTGCAGCGGTCGAAGTGCCAACAACACCCATCTCTCCATCTACACGCAATATCAAGTGAAATTTTATTGGCTAATGAGCTTGACAAGCTACCTAAAACGCAAGTTTTATCCTTACACACACCAAACTGATTTATATAAGCTCAAACGAAACTACCACAAGCAAGGAGAGCTTTAGTAGCTTTCAAATTCCGTCTCAATACACAACGTCACTGTTTGCGATGATGGATGCTTCGCTTTAGTCGATGTAGGAGGTATTGTGCAGCGATTGAAGTGCCAACAAGACCATCTTTCCATCTTTGTCGATGTAGGAGGTAGTGTGCAGCGGTCGAAGTGCCCATCAGATTATGGATGCTTCGCCTTGTCGATGTAGGAGGTAGTGTGCAGCGGTCGAAGTGCCAACAAGACCATCTCTCCATCTACACGCAATATCAAGTGAAGTTACAAGGCTAATGAGCTTGACAAGCTACCTAAAACGCAAGTTCAATCGCTTACACGCCCCAAACTGATTTATATAAGCTCAAACGAAACTACCACAGCAAGGAGAGCTTTGTAGCTTTCGAATTCAGCTTTGCAGTTCATTCAGACATTCCTCGAATTTATTGAAATTGATTGGTTTGGCCTAAGTGATGTAATGTCACCGTCTTGGAGTCTTTCATAAGAGACCTCCTTTTCATTCAGGCACCGTAGGAGCAGGCTTCTGAAGCCCTTCTGTCATCGTAGCTTTCAATGCTTCCCCTGACAACAACTGCTTATGTGCAAGAAGATGGCATGCCGAGTTCCCTCGTTCTTCCTTTATTGCGTCCTTCTTGCCTCCCTTTTCTATGGTCGGAACTTGAATACTGAAGAACTTTGGGTATCCTCCTACCCTTCCTAGTCTTCCCATTCAGAGATGGTTCCGAGCAAAGAACCGCGGCTGTATGTTCCTTTGCGAGAGCAGAAGTGGCATCGCTTTCTTTCCCCATAGCATACTTATTACCGCCATAAAACACCCACACAGGTGTTCACATTGCGTTTTGAAACTCTTCCGAAGGGTTGTCAATTGGGTCAATGCCATTGCAGCCGCACATGGCAAAGTTACCACGATGTTCCCTTGCCCTTTGGCTTCGACTTCTGTTTCCCAACTGCATCCTCCCCATCGCTTCTTCTACTGGCCATAGGATAACTCCAAAAGAACTGGTCGCAGGATAGACTCAACTGACTACCTGGAATATCGCACCTCAAAAACAGGGCTCCTCGGTCCGTATTTATAAGAGGCTCAACAATTTTGTCGATAGAATTGTCACTGCCCTGGCGATTCTTGTATTTGTGTTCCGAAATGAATTGGTTGAAAAACATCCGTACGTGCCCTGTCAACAGTGACAAAGAGGCCTCTGCCGTAGTTAACATTCTTTCCCAATCGTTCACTCGACACACCCCCCGCATCATCATTTGGGGAACCATCATGCGGGTCGAAGTGCCCATCAGATTATTGGATGCTTCGCCTTTGTCGATGTAGGAAGGTAGTGTGCAGCGGTCTCGAACAGTGCCAACAAGACCATACTCTCCATCTACACGCCAATATCAAGTGAAGTTACAAGGCTAATGAGCTTGACAAGCTACCTAAAACGCAAGTTGTCAATCGCTTACACGCCCCGAACTGATTTAATAAGCTCAAACGAAACTACCACAGCAAGGAGAGCTTTGTAGCCTTTCGAATTCAGCTTTGCAGTTCATTCAGACATTCCTCGAATTTATTGAAATTGATTGGTTGGCCTAAGTGATGTAATGTCACCGTCTTGGAGTCTTTCATAAGAGACCTCCTTTTCATTCAGGCACCGTAGGAGGCAGGCTTCTGAAGCCCTTCTGTCATCGTAGCTTTCAATGCTTCCCCTGACAACAACTGCTTATGTGCAAGAAGATGGCATGCCGAGTTCCCTCGTTCTTCCTTTATTGCGTCCTTCTTGCCTCCCCTTTTCTATGGTCGGAACTTGAATACTGAAGAACTTTGGGTATTCCTCCTACCCTTCCTAGTTCTTCCCATTCAGAGATGGTTCCGAGCAAAGAACCGCGGCTGTATGTTCCTTTGCGAGAGCAGAAGTGGCATCGCTTTCTTTCCCATAGCATACTTATTACCGCCATAAACACCCACACAGGTGTTCACATTGCGTTTTGAACTCTTCCGAAGGGTTGTCAATTGGGTCAATGCCATTGCAGCCCGCACATGGCAAAGTTACCACGATGTTCCCTTGCCCTTTGGCTTCGACTTCTGTTTCCCAACTGCATCCTCCCCATCGCTTTCTTCTACTGGCATAGGATAACTCCAAAAGAACTGGTCGCAGGATAGGACTCAACTGACTACCTGGAATATCGCACCTCAAAAAACAGGGCTCCTCGGTCCGTATTTATAAGAGGCTCACAATTTTGTCGATAGAATTGTCCACTGCCCTGGCGATTCTTGTATTTGTGTTCCGAAATGAATTGGGTTTGAAAACATCCGTACGTGCCCTGTCAACAGTGACAAGAGGCCTCTTGCCGTAGTTAACATCTTTCCAATCGTTCACTCCAACCCCCCGCATCATCATTTGGGGAACCATCATGCGGTCGAAGTGCCCATCAGATTATGGATGCTTCGCCTTTGTCGATGTAGGAGGTAGTGGTGCAGCGGTCGAAAGTGCCAACAAGACCATCTCTCCATCTACACGCAATATCAAGTGAAGTTACAAGGCTAATGAGCTTGACAAGCTACCTAAAACGCAAGTTCACATCGCTTACACGCCCCAAACTGATTTATATAAGCTCAAACGAAACTACCACAGCAAGGAGAGCTTTGTAGCCTTTCGAATTCAGCTTTGCAGTTCATTCAGACATTCCTCGAATTTATTGAAATTGATTGGTTGGCCTAAGTGATGTAATGTCACCGTCTTGGAGTCTTTCATAAGAGACCTCCTTTTCATTCAGGCACCGTAGGAGCAGGCTTCTGAAGCCCTTCTGTCATCGTAGCTTTCAATGCTTCCCCTGACAACAACTGCTTATGTGCAAGAAGATGGCATGCCGAGTTCCCTCGTTCTTCCTTTATTGCGTCCTTCTTGCCTCCCTTTTCTATGGTCGGAACTTGAATACTGAAGAACTTTGGGTATTCCTACCCTTCCTAGTCTTCCCATTCAGAGATGGTTCCGAGCAAAGAACCGCGGCTGTATGTTCCTTTGCGAGAGCAGAAGTGGCATCGCTTTCTTTCCCCATAGCATACTTATTACCGCCATAAACACCCACACAGGTGTTCACATTGCGTTTTGAACTCTTCCGAAGGGTTGTCAATTGGGTCAATGCCATTGCAGCCCGCACATGGCAAAGTTACCACGATGTTCCCTTGCCCTTTGGCTTCGACTTCTGTTTCCCAACTGCATCCTCCCCATCGCTTTCTTCTACTGGCATAGGATAACTCCAAAAGAACTGGTCGCAGGATAGACTCAACTGACTACCTGGAATATCGCACCTCAAAAACAGGGCTCCTCGGTCCGTATTTATAAGAGGCTCACAATTTTGTCGATAGAATTGTCACTGCCCTGGCGATTCTTGTATTTGTGTTTCCGAAATGAATTGGTTGAAAACATCCCTACGTGCCCTGTCAACAGTGACAAGAGGCCTCTTGCCGTAGTTAACATCTTTCCAATCGTTCACATCAACCCCCCGCATCATCATTTGGGGAACCATCATCATCAGAGTTATCGCCATCGTGTCGTATTGCTCTTCCATATCATCATAGGCGCATCGTCCATCGCAGCAGCTCTATGTATGAAGAGGGAAAATATGTGACGGTAGATGAGGGCTGAAAATAGCACCCCTGTACGCCTCTAAAAAAGAGAAGGGCGACAACATCGAGGCGTTCTGCTTGCCTTTGTTTGGTATCGGCGGCGTCGAATTGCTACCGAGGGGAAAGGAGGCTCTATCTTCATCATCATGCTGCAAAAGATCAGTAAGTTGCTGGTCGGAGGGCAGAAAAGTTTAACCTTAAAATAACCCTACGGACGTCAGGGTCTCTAGAGAAACAACTCATAACTCATTCATTTCATCGACTGACTAAAGCGGAGCCTTCCTGCTCTTGCTCATCCCTGCCCTTGACTTCTGCTGTGTTATCATTGTTGTCTGCATCAATAGCATCGATTCCTGTCTTAACTTCACTGCCTGCCTCTTGCTTGGAACGGAAAATATATTATGATTTCCGATTGGCTTGATGGATTGAAGGGGATGCCGTCCATCCTGGTCTTATTCGTTTTTGACTGGATTTTCAGAAATTGGTAACACAATTTTTTCATTAAAGCTCAGGCATTAAATGACTGGAGGGGGCGAAGCATGTGACACTGGGAGTTTACTTGGCCTTACTCTCTTGTTAGACTTCAAGCGTGGTGTTCTATCACAAATGGGATCAGGCGGAGCAAAAGGATGGTCTAGAGGCCATCTTGACATAGATAAGCCAGTCCAATACTTGCTGCTTGACTGGATGTGTCGACCTCTTGAATTTGTTGAAGCAGTCAGCCTACGCTTTGCTGACTCTGCTTTGCTAATTTGTCGCTCGCTTCTAAGATTCAAAATCTGCTTCGAGCACTTGTCCTGAGAAACAAGAATTGTACATTTCCTCAAAATTTGATCTACTTGAGGGCTCGACAAGCCAAACTGTAAGGTTCTTCCAGAATAGAGTGGGCCTGTGGCGGAAGTGCAGCAAGGCAAGACATGCCATCACTCAGAGGAGCGACATCGGAATCACCTATCAGATCAAATCTTGAAATTTTCTTTCCCCCTCTATTTTCCAAAAGAGTTGCAAGTTCCAAGGCAGATGGCGATGATTTACGACCGTAGTTGTAGCCATAGTCGATGCATTTTCCAGTTCTGTATGTTTCGAGAGTCCATAGTAATCCACCCAGATACGACACTGGTTCTGCCGGAGCTAGCTGCCTCCCAACGGTGTCATCATCGTCGTCATCATCATCTTGACTGCCAAAGAGCAAATCCAAATTTTCTCTCCCAAATATCTCTTCGAGTGCAAGGCATGCCAGTCGAAGCTTCGTCGACTTGTTTGGAAACGATACTAGCAAGCCTACTCTCTTGCTAGTTCACGGATTTGGCGCATCATCGTATCATTTTAGATACAACATTCCTGAACTGGCTAAGGATTACCACGTCTACGCTATTGATATGTTAGGCTTTGGATGGAGCGATAAACCAATTATGGATTATGATGCAAGTGTCTGGCGAGATCAAGTCATCGAGTTTATCGATCAGGTTATTCACACAGAAAAAGAAGATAAATCCATCGCTATCGCAGGCAATTCGCTCGGTGGATATACAGCCATGTATGCAGCAAGTGATGATCGTATCAAAGAGCACGTACGTGGTTGCATTTTGCTTAATGCGGCTGGAAAGATTTCGTCCAGAAGAGGGCGAAGAAGAAACTCCCTCAGATCCAAATCCAATTGTCAAATCCATTTCATCGGCATTCCAACGATTCGTGATTGCGTGTTTCTTTCGTTATTACCAAACAACCAGCACGTATTGAACAGATTTTGAAGAGTGTGTACCCTTCCGATTCATCTAAGTAAATTCTGAGTTGGTAGAATCTATCAGAGTGCCGGCACTTGATCCTAATGCAGCAGAGGTATTTTACAGAGGTGATTACAAAGAATGGAAGTGGACCCCAGGCATTCGTCGATGATTCATCAAGGAATTGGAATGCCCAGTTTTGTTGGCGTGGGGTGAGCTAAGCCACAGACGGTTGCTACAAAAGTGTTGAAAAGATCCATGGATTCGGCCTGCAGCTGCCGACAAGATGCAAATGCTGCACGCAGAATACCACGGAAAAAACGTTGGCGGCGAGAGCGGTTCAAAATGGATTAAACGAGTTAGCATTGACGCAGGACATTGTCCACATGATGAGGCACCAGTAGCGGTGAATGCTGCAATTTTGGGATTTGCTGCTGAGGTGTTTTAAGGAGGATGAATATGTAGATTTGTGTGCGTCTCTCTAAAGAAGTTCACTATATTATATACATGCCGTAAGAATCAATTGCTAATGTACTAGAAACAGGAGGACAAGACTGGCCACTCCAGCATTGATGACAAGAGATACTCCGAATGTGGAAGCAGGTCCTCTGATGCTTGGTGTGTACACACTGCTTTCGGCTCTCCTCCACGATCAAACTCGTTCTTACGAAATGGCTGACCAGGAAAGAAGGCCCTCGTGGTCCATTCGTCATTTCCATCAACGATGTCTTGCCACATATCCATAAATCCTGTTCAAACCTACATACTCAGAACATATTCTCGAAAGCTGATTGGCGAAGAGGAAATGTTTCTTGGAACTCATCACAGCGAGGAAAGTTCATCCAACATGTGTACGCTGCGTAGGCATCTTGGCAATCCTTGTTTCGAAAGTATCGGCAGTGTTTCTTCCCAAGGATGCGCTCTTGCTCTTCTCTCTGCTATCGTTGCATCAGTTTCTTGTTGCAACCACCTGTCTTTTTCCCGTAATTGCATTCAAGTCTTCATTTGCATCGGCTAGACATCCATTCAGGAAAACTTCGCAGTGTAGATGTGATGTGAACACACAGGCTGGATAGCTATTGATATACTTTCACAGAATGTATATCTCACTCCCATCGTCCTTGGCGGCTTCGATCTCTTCAAGAGTTGCCTGCTAATGCAGTTAGGTACTTGTAACTACATACGCCAGAGTGATAACAAGGTACCCCGCTGGTCCGTTGTTTAGGTAGAAATCTAATCTGATTAACATATCAAGCTCATTGTTCGTCGCATCCAACTTGAGCTTGCGTGTGGATGGCAACAAGGCTCGTGTGGCACTTTCAACGCGTGCACACCACCTCCTACAATCGACAAAGTCAAACCATCCATCATTGTGTGTTGGAGACGGATATCGGAAGCTACAAAGCTCTGAGGTTATTGTTTGAGCTCTAATATAAATCAGTTTGGTGCGTGGTGAAGCGATATAACATTGCGTTTTAGGTAGTGTATCAAGCTCATTGTTCGTCTTAATCCAACATGAGCCTGAGTTGTGGATGGCAACAAGGTCTTGTTGGCACTTCAACCGCTGCACCTGCACACACCACCTCCTACATCGACAAAGTCGAAGCATCCATCATCGCAAACAGGAGAAGAGATGTGTGTTGAGACGGAATTCGGAAGCTACAAAGCTCTCTGCTGTGGTAGTTGTTTGAGCTTGATATAAATCAGTTTGGTGAGTCGTTAAGCGTATACGTTGAATTCTTAGGTTAGCGTATCAAGCTCATTGTTCGTCTAAATCCAACCTGAGGCCTGAGTGTGGAGGTCAACAAGGTCTGGTTGTTGGCACTTCAACACGCGCTGCACAATGCACACCACCTCCTACATCGACAAAGGTCGAGGAAGCATCCATTCATCGCGCAACATATCAGTAGAAGGTGTTGTTGAGACGGAAACTCTGAAACGGGCAACCCTTCTCGGTTGTAGCCACTTTCATTTGAGCTATCTACATTTTAGTTTTGGGGCCGTTTTAGGATATGAATTAGGCTTTTTGGACGCTAAACAGGCGTGAAGGAATCGGCGGATTTTGCTCGAGTTTCGGCGCTTGCATCTAAATCGAAATTTCACCAAAGAGTACTTAAAGCAGATGTGCCTCTGTGACGTACCATCCACTGCTTTGACAATTTAGTTTAATTGCTTTAATTTCATTGCTGATAACGAAGTCAATGGGATCTGCCAACCTAAAAACACAAGAACGCATATGTATGATTCAGACAGCTGTCACCAGGGGTATAAGTAAGAGTACATATTAACCCCTGGCCGTCACGATCATAATCAATTTAATGATGGCAGGAAATTCCTGGCTAGTATCCACACTATGCTGAAACTGGGGAGCCACCGATTTGGCGCACGTGTGAGAGTTGACAAAACTCCTTCTTTTGATGTTACCCTTTTTCCATCTCACCAAACAGCACAACTGTCCAAATTTATCTTCCATTCTCGTAGCCAGATTCTTGAATCGATACTTATCTGTCTGATGAAAAAGTGCCGAGTCAAACATGACACAACGATTAGGTTGGTGCTTCACTGTAACATTGGCAAAATTACTCGGCTCAAGTAATTCTTTTCTGACGAAGTCAGTGTTTGTATTGTATGATTGGAAGTCCCATGAAAGTTTCGGCTTGGCAGTATATACCACCAAACCTCCTCCGTAGTCATCTTCTTGCAGATCTGCCCCCTCCGTGCTTATCCATATGTTCACATTAACAGCAGCCTCGTCAGCATGAAGATTGATCCCACTCTCCCACTGATCAAGAATCATACAAGGCCATTTAGTCGACGACGTTATGCAGGTATGTACAAGAAAAGAAAGCATAGAATCTATTAACCTACCTCTGAGTCGTATTTGTAAGCCCACATGTACTTGAGATGATGCCCATTCATGATACGTGGCATTTTTGTGTGCAACTCCTTAGCCAACTCGAGCAACACCGGGTCATGCATCCCCTAAAAGTGCGACACAGAAAGGCATAATCAATTATCAGATCGAAACGGATAAATAGCAACCAAGAGAAAACTTCACTTTGAATGCTATCACGACTTCAAGAAGGTGCAGTCTGAACTCACATCATCGATGTAGGATCCTACATATTTGCCAAACTCCAGTGGGGTCTTCGTTTGATACCACCACGTATTTTTGAGTAGAAGTTCCCTTATCAGCGAGAGTGTACGTTGATCGAGAAGATTGTCAATTACAACAACTCCTGGTATAAGGGATGATGCAGCGGTGGACATTTCTTCGTTTGAATAACCTGCAGCATTGTTACCGAACCATTCCTTTTGTATTGCGTCGAAGTTCAATTGTTCATTAAGTAACTCATGCTGCCTCCAATTTGGGTCTAACTCATCTGCGGTTGTCATGAACAGTCCCTTATTGTAGACATCTGCAATACCTAGCGAGTAGTCTTCTTTAGTGAATGCGTACAGTCCTTTCGTTTTCTCCAGCTTATCTAGCGGAGGTATATTAGCCAAAACTTTTTCATATATTGGAATAACTTTCGATTCAAAGTATACAGCTCTTTCTGGGTCTTTCGATTTAAAGTATTTGAGGAGATATTGCGCTTGTGCCAAGTCTGCTTCAACTTATACTCGCTTGTGTAAGTCACCCCACCACCTCGAGCAACCAACTCCTGGGGCAATTCCTTTGATACGTTTGGGTTGCGAGCCGATCTGGCGAAGATATTAGTCAATGCCCAGTGCAGGCCATCTAAATCGTAATTGCCAAAGAAATAAGAGATGTCGCTGCTGTCAGCGAGCGGAGGGAAGAACAACTCGTCATCGGCAGGCGTGCTGCTTGTTGCAAATGGATCAACAAACAATACCGCGGTTGCAGAAACAATTAATATCAGTAACAAAGCATCTATTGTCATATTGTTGTCGTGTGCGTGCCATGTCGCTCGAGAGAGTTATTGAACGTACTTATTGTGGATCTGATGATGTTGGATGACATCAGCGCAGAGGAACTTGAGAGAGGCATGAGGTGAAGTGAGGGGGGGGCAGGGGGCGGAAAGAGGGCAAGCGCCCCCGCCCAGAGTCAAGGGTCAAGGTGGGAAGGTGGAAGTACCAAGTATAAATAAATCAATACCGCTCTAGAATGTGGTAATTAAGAGAGAGAAAAGGAGGAGACAGCCAGCTAGCATTCGAGGAGGTGCAACAATTACAATTGCTGGATATGAAGAAGCTTGTCGGGCCATGAGTTTGAAGTGTTAGAGCAGAGAGATGACAGCATCTCTTGATTTGTTCTGACTATTTTTTGTGTGAGTGTCCTTTTTGTTTGTGAGATTTGGGCCTGAGAGGAGAATGAAATGCACTTATGTGTTACATCATTGATAATTTAAGCGAATTGAAAAGTTTCTTCCACCTTAGGTGACTATCTGGATATGGCGAACTTATCACGAACTATATATTCCAGAGAATCTTATTGATTCATCTCACCCCATCTACTGTCTTCAACCTGTTCGTGTTTACCTCACACATCTTCTCTCGCGTGCCTCTCCATGGTTACCATACAAGAAAGGCAAACCATGACGCAATGGAAGAAATCAGAATCGAAGGATATCTGCCAGAAGATGTAGAAGTAGGAATCACATTGTAAGCATCTGGTACCGTGACCTGATATGATCCTATCGAGGCAAATACATTAGCTTCAACCCCAGCTGTGCCATGATGCTCCTTTGGATCATTCACAAAGCACTCCCCTGAGTTTGCCTCCGCACACTAACCTCTGGTATGGTACAATTTACATCTGAAAACACCGTGTGAATAGTCTTGCGGGTGGTGTAATCAATTGAGGAGAACATGACACTCATAGGCTTATCATTCATGACGAATGCTCCACAAAACCCAAGTGGTTGGAAGTACCAATTCCCTCCATTGTCAACGTAGCAACTATCAAGGTTGTGTATTCCATAGGTGTCAGCGAGTGGCAACGTTTCAGGATTGCAGAAATATGTGTAATTCGCCTCGGCCGACCAACCTTGGCGTTTGGGTTGCGATAATAGCCCCTAAAATCTGTCGTATCTAGTGTTGAACACATTGTGTCAATGTAGTGTGTGATCATCGCGATTGGTACGAGCCCTTCTTTATGGCCGTGAACTGCGACGACCTCACATGAAATAATCGCAGCAGCAGCAGCTGATGCAACGAATGATTTGGCCATATTGTTTCAATTTGGTTCAAGCCCTCGGCTTTTAAGTTGGCGACTATGTAAGGAAGTGACAATTCCTTGGCCACGGATCAATTTGTTATGTACTCTCGCGTCGCGCTGTGTTGAAGTTGAAGTCGGTAGATACCTAGGCTGAAAATAACTTGATGAGTGCGTGGTGGGAGTGTTGGGCGTTGCGCGCCGCCAACGTGTTATATATGATAGTACCGCGGTGAAGTAAGTACCGCTGTAAGTTCAGAGAAACAAGGGAAAAACCACCCCAATCCAGCCGGGAAGGGGTGCGTGGGTGGTTCGTGGCATGTATGAGTTGTTTCTGTCTCATATCACAGGATTATCTAGGAGAACACCATGTTATTAGCTGATCTGATACTTACAACACCATAGCAAGTCACCCCCACAACACCACTTATTATCATCCACAATGAGCTGCTCGAATAATAGCCGCCATAACCGTCGCCGCGTATCCGTTTTCGAAAAGAGAAGACGGTGGTGTGTCTGATGAAAAACAAAAACAACAGCAGCAACAGCAACAACACGAAATGGATGCCGAGACTGGCCTACGTCAATTGAAAGCGGAATTGGACAGCATACCCGACAACATGAAAGCGTCCTTTGTTCATGCGCAGCACGTTGCTCCGGATCTAGTGTGTGATCAACATTTGTCTCGATTTTTATATGCGGAAGGTTATGATGTAAAGGTGAGTTAGACATTTTGGAAACAATTCCCTTATCGTCGTTGCGTTGCTTTGATAGCTCCATCTAAACAGACTCGAATACCCAAAATCATCAGCTCGCAGCGAGAAGGGTAGTTAATTATTGGAAACATCGCAACAAAGTATTCGGGGAGGACTATACATTGCCATTAACACTGTCAGGGGCTATGAAGAGCCACATTCAATCATTGTATGATGGCTTTTTAAATCTGTTGCCCCTGAAGGACAACTTTGGCAGAGCCATCATTTTCAGTGATCCCATTAAGCTTGCACCTGCGCGTTTTGATAATCAAGTTCGAGTATGGTGGTATCTCGTTCATGTTGCCATGAATGATGATGTGGCATTGAGAAATGGATTTATCATCATATCGAATGCAAGAAGCTCGACATTGAATAATTTTGACGCCAAAACGACAGCCGCAATTTGCACGTCTGGGGATCGCTTTTTCCCGATACGGTGGCGTCAAACACATTGCTGCCACACAAATCCTGTATTCCCCCTCGTTGCAGCAATGGTGAAGTCTGTTTTATCGAAAGAACAGAGAGAGACTTTTGTGCTTCACAATGGAACTTGTGAACAAGTTCTTGAGTCTTTCAGAGAGGAGGGGATACCAAAGGAATGCTTGCCCACTGACCTGGGTGGATCCATAATAGTCTCTCCAGAGCGGTTTGTAAGGGAACGCTTGACCGTTGAAGGTTGCTTCAAATCAGAGGAGAGCGATAATGCATCTCAACTTTGCGTAAGGAGCACTGAGAATGCTATGGGGTCAACTGTAGATTCCGGGATGCAGGTACCAGAAAAAAAGCCAATTGATCATATGAAGACAGCGAAGAAAAAAGCGTCAAATGCTACTAAACAGTCGGTTCAACCTGGGCGACCTGGTGATCCGCGAATGAATGCTGCTGTCCAAGCAAAACTTGAAGATCCTGATCTACCCCTTTTAGAAGCTCTCGCAGCAGGAGGGTTTGTTTTCGAAGATATCAACACACCTGGTGTAAAGTCAAGTGAAGTGAGAGATAAGGACGGCGTTACTGTGTATCAACGGAGGAATCAGTTTATTACGAAGACTGCGCAAGGAGAGAAAGCGCACACAAATTTGACACCCAAAGATGAATTGGCCGAGAGAGATCCAGTAATATCATCAACGTCAGCCGCGAAGCTAGTTATCATCTACTCTCGGGGACTGCAAATGCAAACATCACCAGCAACTCAAAAGAAATGATCTGTTATCGAAGTGACCAAGTCTGCCGCTTTTATGGATGTGCCGTTATTTAACTTCTACATAGATATGGCCATGCCAATGGTTGCACTCTCTGTCGGATTTAGAAGGTTCAAAGTATTTAGTAGTAGTTGTAAACAAGACTGACAAATGTACTTTGTACTTTCAGCTCTCCAATTTGAAATTGATACACAATACATTACACCCGTCTACCAGCCAAAGTAGAATACTTACCACTACTTCTCAGTGGTACGTAGTAAACCTACAATCGACATCGACATCTCCATTCTCCATCTCGCTATCTTCTTGCGTTCTCTCTACCTCTACCCTGCAGGCATTGCCTTCATTTGCAACCCACAGATCGTCTTTTTGATGCCTATGCTGCAAGCATAAAATAGGGTAGAGCTTTCGGCATTCTTTGGCAGCAATTTTAGGGACTACGTAGTCGTTGTAAAGAAGATGGATCGCTTTCGGATTGGGCGGTCGTCCAATAATGGAATTGATCAGCCATCCGACCCTCTTCCACAGCCTTCCCGAAGAATAAACTTCAAGTCTGCCCTTCAAGGTATTCAAGTGCCAGATTCCTTCCTGCATGGAATTAGCATGTTTAAAGTTGGGTCAAATGGAAGATTAGAACCTGTCACCTTTAAATTGTCAAAAGATCGGTTCATCATTTCAATTCTACCTCGGAAAATAGAGCGAGTCGGTGGAAGCAGTCTTATGCGACCAAGCATACTCAGTAGGAAGAGAAGTGGAGCTAGCCAGACTTCTATGGGAAGTATTGGTGGAGATTCAATAGATGGAAGCTCAGTGTTAGATGCAGGCGTATTATCTCTGCTATCGGACACAGACGTCGATATTGGGTCCATAGATCGGATTCAAAGTGGGCAGATGACACTAAAGTTTGAGATGGCTCGTAAAAAAGAGAGGAGGCAATCAATTGCTCAGAGAAATAGCATGGGTATTCCAATGCTGGATGAAAAACGTTCCTTTTCGCTTATTTTTCGAGGAGCCGAGACTCTTGATCTAATGGTGGATCAAGGAGGGGATAGAGAAGAAGTTTTATATATCCTACACAGCATCATAGGACAATATGAAAGTGCAAAGCTAAAAGTGGGGAATGAAGTTCTATTGCTTCGATATATCTGGAATGACGTGGATCGAGATGATTCCAATACTATCAATGAAAAAGAAATGGGTGAGCTATTGAATAGGATCAATTTTCATGTAAAGGAAAAGAGTACCGGCGCAATGTACCAGAAATTTGTTAAAACTCTGGGTTTGACGAAGGCACAGCGAAAGCAAGGGCTTTCTTTCGATCAATGTGTAACTTTATTACACAAAACCAAGAGAGACATGGCTACTTGGCAAGTCAAACCAGTAACCCAGGTAAGTGGTGGTGCATAAAAGAGCGATTCACTTATTTTCATCACTCATCCCGATCTTGCTGATTGTTGCTTCGAAACGTGCAGTTATTCTACGATATATTCGGGCAATTTATGACGAAGAATAAAATCAGGAAGAAAGTTTCGTGAGTTATGATTTGTCGATACATGTCACTACAATAACAATCATACATCGTACAACTTACCAAATATTCTCTTGCCTTTAGGTCAACTTCTTTCCTAAATAAATTTTTACTAACTGTACAGGGAGAAGACAACAAGACAATGGAAAGCGTGATGCAGATATTTACAAAGCTGCATCAATTAGAACTGGCGGATGTTTCGAATCACATTACTGAGCAAAATTACATTAGCCTAGAGCAATTTGAGGCCTACTTGTTGAGCAGAGATAACGATATATTCAACCCGAGGAGAGAACAAGTTTGCAAAAGCAGCGAAATGACGAAGCCTTTATCTGAATACTGGATTAATTCAAGCCACAATACCTACCTGACTGGTGATCAGCTGACGTCGAAATCTAGCGTGGAAATGTACACGAAAGCGCTGTACCGAGGTAAGATGAAACAGGCCTGCTCGATATCTCAAATTGTCAACTTTTCAAATGTTCTAACATTGGTTCTCAGGTTGTAGGTGCTTAGAACTAGACGTTTGGGATGGGGCAAGAGATGAGTTTGGCAATCCTATGCCTGTAGTTTATCATGGGCGAACGCTCACATCAAAGATCATGTTTGAAGATATCATTAAATCATTTGATGTGTTTTTAATGCTCAATCCGAAGACATATCCGATTATTCTCTCGCTAGAGAATCATTGCAGTATACCTTTTCAGCAGGCCATGGCCACGCAAATGAAGTCGATACTTGGTCACCACCTATACGTTCCCGACGAATCTTCGCTTAGAGGCTCGCTGCCATCTCCAGCACAACTTCGCGGCAAGGTAGTGCTCAAAGGAAGACGACCGCCCACCGGTGCAATCGACGATTACGATACTGATGATGATGCAGCAGACGACGACCTAACGGAAATGCAATCAGTTCGTACAGAGAAGACATCCGTGACGGGAAATACAAAGAAGTCACAAACGTCAGTGAAAATAGCTCCTGAGTTGGCAAAGTTGACTCTCTTCCATGGGACTAAATTCAAGTCATGGGGAGAAAGTGGACAGGCTTTGACACATCACATGCACTCATTCTCCGAATCAAGAGTGAGATCATTTTGCAAACACAACCAATCGCAAAGTTGGATCCAATATAATCAGACTCATATCTCACGCACTTTCCCATCGGGCAATCGAACAAATTCGAGTAATTACAGTCCCATCTTAGCGTGGGCGACAGGTTGTCAAATGGTTGCCTTGAACCTTCAGACGCCTGATGAGATGGTTCGGATGAATTATGGTCGTTTCAGGGAAAATGGAGAGCAAGGGTACGTGCAGAAACCATCGACATTAATGATGAAGGGTGTGACCGAACCTCGCACTACGCACATAGAAGTAAAGATTCTCAGTGGATCTTGCATCCCGAAGCCAAAAGGGGTTTCTGATGGAGAGTGCATTAATCCGTACGTCAGCATCTCTCTCTTTGACTGCAGCGATGGAAGAGAAGCCACATCCACTCAAGTGACTAACACTGTTTTCAATAACGGATTCTCCCCTATCTGGAAGTTTGAGGACTCGTTTCACTTCGATGTGAAGAATGCTTGCGTTGCGGTGATGCAATTCACTGTGATGGATAAGAATTCAACTCCTACCAAGACTGATGAGTTCATTGCAAGCGCATCCATTCCCATCGCTTGTATGAGGCAGGGCATTAGAAGCGTGCAACTCTCTGATGCTCACAATACTAGAAGTGGTGCGTTTGATTTTGCATCCCTGCTTGTGTTGGTGAAGTTTCAACACTGTCAAGCAGAGATATGATGGATAAAATAGTTTTGCCTAAAGAATTGGACAATGCACTTTTCCAATTGTTCACTTTTCCAATTGTTGAGTATAAGCTAAAATCCTCAAAGTTAACATATTGAAAAAGAAAAAGAAGGAAGACTCCTGAGCAGATTTTACCTTGCCATCGATTTTGTTTACAACATGCGTCTATTAATAAGTGAGAACGAATTATTTACCACAGATTCATATTCATTTCCCTCCTCTGATAGATTGGACTTCAAAGCGGGAAATGTATTAATCTCCAGCCCGTAGCATTTAGAACTTGCCCAAATTAACACCGAATTTCTTGGCAGCGGCATCAATCGATCCATACTTGTTAACAGTCTTGATTCCCTTTGTGGACAATCGCAGACGAACTTGACGTCCCAAATCATCCGAGTAAAACCTCTTCCACTGCAAATTGACCTGTTGGACCTTGTGAATACGCTTGTGTGAAAAGGTAACGACGCGAGCCTTACGGTTGGCGGTCTTGCCGAGGAGATCGCAAGCCCTCTCGCGCATTACAAGGGTAGAACGGGCGTTACTTCTCACTGCAGCGGGGGAAGTACGTGTGAGTTGGAGAGGGGTGCCGGTGAAGGCAGCCGCCGAGGCAACCAAAGCCAAAAGGAGGGCGAACACGGTCTTCATGGTGTTGAGTTAGTTGATAGTATTGCTCTATTTGCAGCGTTGAGGAGGCAGCAGGTGAGGCCATCAGTTCTTGCTGCGCTGATGATGACTGGTGATTTTGAGGCTGTGACGCACTAATTTGGTTTGTTCCTATTGAAGTGGACTCCCACCATTTTTTGGTCACAATTTGACAAAACATCACCGACCGACCCGACACCCGCACAACCGAGCCCATCCGAGCACTGCTGCAGTCTGCCTACTATAATCCATCATCTATTTATCTATATCAGAACCTACTTTAGGATGGCCTTCATGAATACCAGAAGCGTAATACTGGGAAGCTCCCTTATTCTTGTCGCAACCTCGTTTTCATGTCCGACGAGATACATTAGAAAATTTGGGCGGCATGGTGTTGCATATTCAATGAGTTCATCATCGGTATCAGAAATGAGCCAAATGTCATTTCCATTAAGCGGAAAGACTGCATTTATCTCTGGATCTTCCGGTGGAATAGGAAAGGCTATTGCAAAGACATTTGCAGCGAAAGGGGCGGATGTTATATTGCACTACAATCTACGTAAAGATGGTGCTTTTAGTGCATGTGAGGAAATTAATAATGCACACAAAGATGCATTAACTAGTTCCTCAACTCAAGGCGGTGATCGAAATACTCCTGGCAAATGTCTTGGAGTTATACATGCAGACTTCCGTAGTCAAGAGGACGTGCACAAAATGTTTCAGTCAATCATTGATAAATACGAAAGGGTCGATATCCTAGTCAATAACGCCGGTATTGTGACAAAACTTGCAATCGAAGACGACGATGATGGTCTTTCAGTGTGGCACGAAACAATGGCAGTGAACCTACATGCCCCGTTACAACTCATGAGACTCGCTCATGGTCATATGAAATCGAAAGGTGGCGTCATCATTAACAACAGCAGTATACATGGAAGTCGCTCAGTTGAGTTCATGAATGCGTATGCTGCTTCCAAAGCGGCCCTTGATTCGCTTACAAGAGGACTAGCTTTGGAATACGCTGCAGATAGCGTGCGCGTGAATGCTATTGCCCCCGGAGTCGTTCCAGTGGAACGAACTGCACACTTATTTTCTGATCAAAGTGTAGCTATGTGGACTCCTCATCTTCCAGTTGGTAGACTTGGAACTGTTCAGGATATTGCTGATGCAACTTTATTACTGGCAACTAACGAATGGATGACTGGGTCTGTCTTAACAGTCGATGGAGGTATGATGGCTAGAGCAAACATGCCAATCCGACCAAGACCGCCGAAATCGTAGCTCGTGTACCGAAGAAACTGGCTTGCCAATGATGATGATGAACATTGTATATTATATCATTTACTAACTTAATCTGATTAGATCATGTGCAAGACATCTGCCTACTCCTATATATATTGCTTTCTGGTAAGTCTTATGGTGTCGAGTAGGCATGTAAAGTGTGAAGGCATGGAGGGAAGAGGTGTAGGTATGTCAGTATGTCATCAGCAAGCCATCCGCAACTATTATTCATTCAAGTAAGTGTTGCTGCCATAAAAGTAGACATCTCTGTCGACATATTATAATAGTTAGCTATAATACTTCTGTTGAGGAAGACACAGAAACGATACCATGGCTTGTTCTTTTATATCAGCATCGCTGCCGCTAGTGCTTCTATTGGCAACACTGTCATCCACATGTTGGTCGCTGCAGATACCGTCAGCTCGGCACGGACACAGAATATCTCCAGGTCACATTCGGTCGTCAGTTATGCGTCACATGTCATCAAACAACGACGGCGACGATCCATCCACGGATTCATCGACGAAAGTAAAATTCTTTGAGCTGGATGATGCTTTTGAGGATGATGGTGAAAATGTTGTCGGTACAAAATTCTTCGGTGGCAACACCATCAAAGAGGAACTCTACATTCCAGAGGAGGAAGAAATGGCACTTGAATTGCAAAAGGTGAAACCAAAACAAACAAAGGAAGACAACGAGTACAATCGGTTTCAAGACGCAAATGCTTTTGGGGACGACTTGGCCAGAAGAGCTGGGGAGGCTTTGCAATTGGCAATCAACAAAATCTTATACGATGATTCCAATGATGACAGTGTGGCGGCATGGGCAGAAAACCCTTCTATTGTATGGGAAACTGCATTCCCAAAAGCAAACAATGCTGGTGGCAATTCTCCGTTGATGGAAATGAAAGCATCTAAAGACTTCTACAACAAGTTAGATGTTGCTATTCTATCTGCCAAAACGATCGAGTCAACTGCAGATACTGGCGTTGTAGAAGTTCGCTGGGATGTTGGAGCCGTGTGGCCAAACCCTTGGGAATCACGAGTGTTGCTCACAGGAACATCTCTTCTTAATGTTCGTGACGATAAAGACAATAACATCATTACACTGCTGAAACAGGTGGACAAGTTGGATGGTAACAAGCCTTCAGACATCGTGGGATCTCTTACTTCACAACTTTCACCTCGATTCTGGGATGTGTATCATATTGGCATGTCTCCTTCAGCAGAGCGGGACCCTCGATTGACCACTCTTTCACCCTCACAGTTAAGTACGTCCAGAGGTAACAAAGGTCTATTGAGCAGCTACACTCTTTCACATCTTCCACCTCGTTTGGTTACAGAACCATCACTGGTTGATACCAACGGGCGTTTTGGGCGTACAGCACAAGCGCTTCCAAATCATGGTTTCACTACAGCTATCAAGACAATGGGGCCAAATAAAGAAGAGTTTGTTCCAGTGAGCCCGATCGAAGTCAGCATTTCGAAAGTAGATGGCCAAGATGGCAGTTTGATCAAATGGACAGTTCCAGTGCCTCCTGAGTTTGCATCCAAAGCCGTGCTCCCTCTACCTGTGATCGAGGAAGGAGAAGACGATGAAGAGGATAATACCAGTAACGATGATGCTTTGGCAACCTCGTCGGCAAATACTCCATCTAAAACGTCTTCCCCATACTCTTCACGAGGACCTAACACACCGGCACCTGAAGATCCACAATCTCTAAAGTGCAACTATTCCCTTCGGCCACCCCGCCTTGTCGCTACTCTTTCCTACGCTGGAAACCCACAAGATGAGGAAGTAACTGAACTGCGGCGACAGCTTTATCAGCAGGTTGTCGAAAACGATGGTTTCAAACCCAAATTGGACCCAGAGACAAAGCGACCAGTCTTTTTCTTTTGGATGAATGATGCCAAAGCCTGTTTCACTAGAGCAGGAGGATTGGGTATGGCAGTCTATGAATGGAGGGCTGATTGGGCCAAGACAAATGAAATTGGTATTGAACTAGAATGCTAGAAAGGTTAAATCGTAACAGATAATCCGATTGAAACACCTGCATATGTACCACAGCACATTAATCTGGTTGTGCAATAGCTTTCTTTTTACCTCTCCTCTTTCGTATCTTTTTTCCACTTGCGCCCTCTTTGTCTGGTTGATCGTCACCCTTGCCCATCGGTGATGTTTCGACGGGGACAACTTTCAGAGTGATCTCAGTCGACCCCACTTCTAGCCCAAGCAACTTTTCAAGTTGTGCACATGCCTTTTGCACAGACTGTTCATTTTTACCTGTAATGATAAACTTCGTGTGAGGGCGAACTGCGGCTGTCTCTTCTTTATTTACATCATCGTTATCAACAACATCATCCTCATCATCACCTTCAATCTCGTCAATTTCATTCACCAAAGATGGCTCGGTATCAAGTATACTTTTCCGTTGAATCTTAGTGTTTGTCTTGCGCATTACTGCACGCCAACTTCTGGATGAAAGAGTCCTATTAGGATTTGCGACAATGACGGCATTAGCGACAGTCTTTTCAGTGGGTGAAGCCTTGTCACTTTTTGATTTCTTCGTAGGAGTTGTCGATGGAGGATCAGTTGAGGCAATAGTGTCACAATCGATAATGATCCCTGTGGGAACAATTTTTTCTTCCATAGCAACAATTTGTAGCATCCTTACCAAGCACTGTTCTACATTGTCGAGTTCACCTTCGAGCTGAATGATATTGGAGATTAAATCTGTGGCATTCACCTGCGACATCATATTATTGTTACTCCCAGCTTCACCACCACTTCCTAAATCAAACAGCATTCCCGCTCCTGCATCATTACTAGCTTTGCTCTGTTGTTGTTGCTGTCGCTGCTCCCAAATGTTTCCACTCGATTCAACATTAGACATGAGCTCGTTAGGTGGTATCATAATTCTCGTCTCATAACTTGCAGACAAGGAAGCAAGTACTATACCACCTTTGCCGACTAGGAGGTTATGCTTTGCACGATGGATTGGGACATCGAACACGATGGTAAGGTATGTAGGATCTTGTGGGCGATCTACGAGAGGAATAATCAGTCGACAAGCTTCGAGACAACCAATAGGATCTCCGCGAATGGTAACAGGTACCCAGTCATCTACATCGTCACTTTCATTCTGCTGCGATGCAGATTGCTGTTGTTGTTGCTGCTGATACTCATTATAATTCCAAGTGGCCGCTCCAGACGAAGGAGCTGCGCTACTGTTATTATTATTGTTACTAATCCCTCCAACAACATGAATTCTCACCCCATATCATGTCCGAGACTTCGTCTCTTGGCTTCTTGCTGTATGCTCAAAATTGTCCGCCCGCCACGTCCAATGATTGCACCTACAGCGTTAGGCGGGACGTAAATTGTTAATTGACATTGTTGTAGCGGATGAGAGATGGCCTTTTGCCGCAAGCGAGCGAGGGCAAGTGCCTCGGTTGATGGTGGTGGAATTGGTTGTGCGGTGGCGTTCTCAGACGGCATGCTTTTTGTGTTCTGCCTAGAAACCTAATCTCTAACAAATAAAGATATTCGCACCACAACACCACCACCACACTCTAAACGATGCCAAATATTATTGAATAGTCAGTGACAAACGATCCTACGATCATAGTGACCGCATTCATCAGTCACCTACTGTTGCAGCCTTCACCATTGCTGATCGATATGCAAAATTGCAAAAATGCAACGCTCCCAAAAATATTTCAGACAATTTTCTCTCCCGTCTCCCTTTCCTCTCCTCCGTTGCATGTTGTGTTGCATGAAAATACTTTTACAGTGGAGCGACGGTACAATTAGTAGTGCGAATATTATGGACAAAGTGAAAGCCTATTCAACTCCTCCGCCAAGCGGCGTTAAGGACGCCAATGGCTCGCGCCATCATGTCGGGCACTTTCTTCTTGTGATTCCAGAGGCACCACAGTCTGCCATGGATGGCTCTGACAATCGTTAAATCGGTTAGAAAGAAACCTGAGAGCCAGTGAGTTTGTTGATTAGGTTATTGTGGTGGCTTCCTTGCCATCACCCGTTGTCGAATGGAGTATTTTCCTGGCCTGTCTATGTGCACCACGTTATATCTCGTTTACGTCCACAATCTTTTTAATCGACCTGTATGACATCTTATTGTACTCATTTAATTTTTTTCTCTGATGGCATAATTTTTCTTTGACTGAATATTCAGCTACAAATTGGGCAAACACCGATCCAACGGCCCTCAGACCTCATCGAGAACGGTCCCACCACACGAAGTGGAGGGAGAATATGGCATTTTGTGATGGAGGCTCGGCGCGCCGTTGGGGAATCCCTGGAATCATTAAAGTTGGTTATCGTGGGGGAAATCTTGCGGTCTGTGTGTTATTGTGGTGTTGAACTATGTTCAAAGGCTGTTGTGGACATTAAGTCATACTAATTTGAGTTGGGCAAGGTTTTGAACCAGTGTAGAAAGGGGATGTGATTTAAGAGGGGTGTAGGTATTAGGGTAAGAGTGGGAGGCTCTAAATAGAAGAAGATGATGATGTAGCAAACTGAAAGAGGCAGGATTACGTTTCTATCCGCGCAAACAGTTAGCTAACATAACAAGGGAAGACAGACTTATATTTGATCTGAATAGAATTATCTCTTGTGTTATCTAAGTTGCGTACTTAAAAACTGGATTATTGTGACGCTGAGCAAACTGCAATCACTAATACCAAGCAATTGGCCTCTCCTTCACATCATTATCATGGCCATCCAGGCATTCACTTCCATAGACTGCGGAACTAATGTCAGCACAAGGTGGGGCAGTGATGATGTATATGCAATCAATGATTCCATCGATCGGGGCTGATTCATTGCATGTGGAGAAAGAATTTTCATCTTCCATTAGCGTATGAAGTGGCTTCAGCTGGAGGAGAGTGCCAAGGATTGAGAGGGTCAACAACCGTACACCACTATCCTCAGCAAACTTCCTCTGTGGGGCCACAGAAAAACATCAAAGCCGATGTAATACATGATACTTCTTTGATTGTTGATGCTCCGCAGTTGACATGACCTGACTGCGAAAGTGACAAGCAGCAGAGGAGGACATCAATCAGGGACCCGCTTGATGCATCTTTCTGCAAGCTGCCTTAAAGACGAAGGTTTGCCACCCCGCCAGAAAATGAAGTGAAGAATTGAACCTCTGTCGTTTTTGACGAGACCTCAGCAGAGCTTGGTCTATTATCCTGGTTGGCATTCTTGCGCTCTCTGCTGCAAGATCGAGAAGAGCTTTCGCCTTACTCTGAATGCACCCGGCGCGCTCATGTGCCCGAAGGAGGACAAGAGCAAGATTCCTCTTCTTACTCTCCTGAGTCCACCACTTTTGAAAAACTCAAGACCATTTATGGTACAACACAGTCGAAAAAGTAGGTCGTCGGCAATGTTGCAAATTCCTTCAATGTCATGAGAACAATTGAACCTCCTCAAGATATCAAGAGCTTTTTGTAGACCGGATAGGATAAAACTTTGTGAATGCTACAATGAAAGGATCAAAGATCACTTGGATCTGAGGATTTTGCGTCATTCCCAAATTCTCCATTGTTTCCAGTCCCGTGGAAACTGGCTATCATGCTTGCACGGATCGTATCTTGTACTGTGGTAATGATGCTTTCTACATTTTCACTTTCTCCACTTGATTCCACCAAGCTTTCAGCATTTTGAAGCAAGTGCCAATGCTAATTCAATGCCCAGGACATGATACTGAGAACACTAGAGCCGGAATATTTGCCATTTCGTTATCATTGAGATTTCTCTCCATGTACTCGTGTTGTAAAGTATCTGCCCATGCCTCAAATTGTCCACTGCCCGGCCTCAGCCAAGACTAGACCGGAAGTTTTCCAACAAAGAACTAATGAAACAAACTGATATGACTTGACGTTTCAACTTCTGCATTGTCCTGAGGCTGGCAAATGAAACGTTGCATGAGCGATGTAGCCAAAAGCAGTTCATCCTTTGCGGATAAGTTGGAGAAGATGATATCCCCCTCCTCATCGTATGTAGAAGATGCTATGCGTTGTCTTTCCAACGTTGAATTCACCACAGTAACTATAGGTTCAACAAACTGTGACAATAAATCATCTTCGCTGGCAACGGCAACCTCCTCAATCATTTCATCTACATGCCTCACTTCGAGCAGAGGAATATCATGGGTGAAATTGTCACTTTGGCAAAACCATTTCATCAGCATGTTAGCAGAAATGCACGCAGCTGTAAAACATAATTGCTCCATTGATGTGACAAAGTTTGAGCTGGATGCAGATGATCCCATCATGCCATTGAGGTAGTGTTTGCCGCATTGTTGCATCAAATGTCTATTCACAGACGTTAGTACCGCCACAAGTAAATCTACAATACTTTGTTGATGGACTGCCATCTTCATTACCAATGAAATAAATAGGCTCTCCTCTACCACATTGTGTACGCTCGATAATGCCAACTCATAGTTGGACAGCGCGATGTTCGACATTCTTGGCGGTGCTCAAACAGTGCCTCTGCCACGTGCTACTAGGGACACTCTCATTGCCATTGTTGCCGCCGTTCAAGTCATCACCAGCGCTATTATTGTGCAAGGATAATTTGAGGCGATTCAATGCGCTACTGGACCTCTGGGACTGCTCAATCATTGATCCGGAGAGTGACGAAATTCTGGATTCAGTTGTGGAGGACGATTCAGCGGGAACAACTCCATTTTGGAGTAAATCATCGCCCCCACTGAAATCTTGAGGGTTCAGTGACAGGGCGAGATGGATGGCGTTGTGCAAATCAGCGATTGATTCTTCCATGATGGTATTACGATGCCGTCGCACTATTGTCCGAGCCCTCTCTCAAGCCAGAAGCACTCAAGAGCACCACACCAACACGATGAAAAGTGAGAAGTGAAAGTGATGTCAAAAAGTTTCTCATCATACATACATAGTCGAAAGTACCAGATAATACTGATAGATTGCGTTCATCAGCTCGCACGATTAAATAAAGGTACCCATCTCTATTGATGCTTCATAGTTGTTCATAGTTTGCTACATACATATGTTATAGGGTAGCCCTACGACTACGACAAGTGATCATTTTGTAAGTTTACATGTAACCAATTATGGTCACACGATCGCTTCTTGGGAAAACCAACATAAGTTATCTATATCTATATCGCTCGGCTCGGCATTATGCCAGGACTGACACGATCACGTCAAGGGGCAAATAAATCTCACGACCAGGCTGTGAGGAAGGAAGCTGCTGCTGATTGATTCTGCTGTAAGTAATGCTAATGCTTAGTTCAATCGATAGATAGGGAGCAGTGAAGAAGACGATCCGACTCATATTGCAAGTTGCAAGCATATAAGCAAAGAATCACAGGAATCGTATCAGCTACGTAAAAACACTTAGAGAGATCATTCTATTTGCACTGATATTGATACTCCTGCTAGTTGTTCATCGCCACTTCAAATGAGTAAGCGACCTAATTATTGCAAAAAAGTCCACTGCCGAGGCAAAGCCCAGTACAACTTGTCCTGTGTCAAGTACCAACAGCGAAGTGCTCAATACAACTTCCTGTCAAGGCGATCCAGAGACCAGTCTTAAAAAAAGGAAGCTCAGTTCAAAGCTGGCAAAGGTGTCCTTGCAATCATTGATACCGCCACAAGGGAAAGTACAAGCCTCACAAGAGTCGGAAAGCAAAGGCTGTGGCAGCCAATCAGAAAATGAAGATGAGTTTGATCAGTCAGAATCAAAAGTAGATTGGGATGCAGTCATTGAACGCACGACATCTCATCCACATGAAGCCATAGAGAGTTATTCAAAGCAAGCTCGTTTGATGAACGGCTTGTCCACAGATTCTACAGAGCCACGTCCGACCATCAACTACAAAACCTCTCCACGCAGCTTGTAAGTGCGACCCTCCACTCAAAGGCGATTGAAGCCCTTATTTCAGCACATCCATCTGCAGCACTAGATTGCACATTTGAAGGTACTGCGTTTAAAGATTGCGGCTGAGAGCCGAGTTTCGTCTATTGAGGTACTAAGGTTCTTACTAGTGGCAGAGCTGGCAATGTGGAAGAGATTGCTACAAGATACTGATGGGAAAGAGGAGGAAGATGCTGGCATTGAGGGAAAACAAACATCATCTCTATACCACGGAAAGAATCCCATCCATTGGATATGTGAACCGCATATCCCTGTGAAAAGTGGCAGGAACGCTACTTATCTTGTTCCCCGAAGGTGCCTTTAAACGTCAGACACCTATTGAGTTGAAAGCCAAAAGTCCTTTGATTGAAATTATTGATGACTTCGCTCGTGTCGCTCGTGGTCAAGACGACATAGAGGACGAAGGAAATGCTGTCGATGATGAGTACGACGAAGAATCCTTGAAGTCACAGTCTTGGCAAAAGTTCCTCTACATTCTTTATGCCACCGATCGAGCGCATAATCATATTCGACCACTTTCATTCACTGTAGCCAGTGGAGGTGCAACCGCAACCCCAAACCCTTCCTTGTGTGCTAAAATGAACAATGAAACTTCACAACAATCATCGACACCGCCACAAGAACAGAGGCAAGAGCGAATCCTACGAGCAAATATTCCACCCTGTGCACGCCTTTACTCGATGCATCACGAATCAGAAGCTTGGATTGGAACTCTGCCAAGTCTATGGTGTGTGGTCCATATTGGACGAAATGAGCAAGCGCATGCCTCAAGAGGAGCTTGATGATTCTTTTCAGATTTTGGCAGAGAGCCAAGCAACTGACTGCCGACTGTGCCGTACAGAGATCAAGGATATTGTAGAATTTTTGATTGATGCAGACCATAAAACTGCATTTGCTTCACTCGAAGTCGCAGTAAAGAATGGATGGCCGTGTAAGGAAGTTCTTCCACGTAAGACAGCAGCTAAATGCGCTTAACTCACCTCGGGGAGATCCAAACAAACCTGTTTGCGTGTAATACTTTTAATCCTCTTTTTCATTAATTTACATTATCGTAGTCTCATCAAATCTCAGATGTAAATTCATCTGCCTGTTGATTAAAATGAGCTCCTTCATACCAAGTCCAACCCCCCCTCCTCTTTATAACACTCTAAGTCAATTGTTCAATCCCTTCGTACTGTTGGCATCAAATTTTGTTTTTATGGGATATCATCAACAATACGGTCTGGAACATAAACTACCATTCCATCCATCTTGGCATTAATTTCCACTTGGCTTGCCAATCGACTCTCAGGGAAAATCTCATCCGCATCCCAATATTCCTCAATCATTTTCTTTTCATTGTCATGGGCCGGTTCTGCAATCTCAACTCCCTCATTTCCCCCCTGAAGCAAGACGTGGTCAAATCCACTTGCCGCACCCTCTCCGTATAGAGGTTCAGTCCACGTTGTACTACGAACTTTTTCCTGAGGGGGACCGCTGCTACTGGGGCCGAGATCTACACCGTTCAAATCACACGCTGCGTAGAGCGTTTGTCCAACCATGGCAGGGATAATTCTACGTGCTCCAGAAGGATCGATAATTGTCACTTTGACAATCTTATCAAAGACAGAGGGTGGCCCATCGTTGAATGATGAGGACACGACTGTTGATGGCGCAGCTGCAGCGGCCATGCTACGTCGTGCTGCCATGGTGGCGGCAGGAGCAGAAGCAGCAGATCGGCGAGCAACTCTAACAAAGCAGGAGGAGAGCATGATGGTCGAATTAATTAATTTGCAGATGAATAGGTCGCCAGCTCGCACAACTGTTGTAAGTCCTTCGAGGACAATTAATATTATTATTAGCAGGGCGGGGCAGCAGGGCCAGGGCGTGGCATGCAGGATGCAGGGCAGGGACGGCGGATGCAAAATAAAGCGGGCAATAAAGATAAAATGAGCACGCCCCTTCAGGCGAGATGTTTGGCGATCCATCCACACAAATAAACCTATATGTATATGTATGTAGATTGATACTACATCAAAACTTCATATTCTGGATCTACGCCACCCTTTCTCAACAAGCGAATAACAGCGACCGTGTTCAATCGCCAATTCTTCGCTAATCGCCTTCCTAGCTCAGTCGGTAGAGCGCACGACTCTTAATCGTGTGGTCGTGGGTTCGATCCCCACGGAGGGTGCTTTTTGCAGATGGTGAAGGTGCTTTTTGCAAATGGTTGCTGTTCTTTTGCTTTTTTTGGATCAGTGATCATAGGATATGTGTTGATGTTTTGAGCTTGGTTTCAAGCGAGAGCTCATTCATTCTTATCTCTCTAGAGAGAGGAGGTACAACTCTCTGAACTTAGTTTTTGCATCAACGTCAAGAGAAAGAAGTTGGTCATGAGTGTGATGGACTTCAGAAATAAAGGTAGCTTTTCAAGAATTGGGAATGTTGTATGGACGATGGGAAGGGAAAAGACTAAGGAACTACAACGATAGTAGAAATACAAAAACAAAGGTGGGTATGATAAGCGCCGCTGATCAATATCATGGTTTCGTTGCATTGCGTTTCATTACATTGTGTTGCTATGATACGTAAGTACCATATGTCCTACCTACCATTGGGTACGTACATTATGGAGGGGTTTATACTTACGCGATTGCTGAAAACGAAACTGAAAAAGCCAACAGGAATCAACAGGCGGCTTTAAAATACTAACAGCAACAGCAAGCTTGAGGAGTCAATATAACCACCACCTCAAACGTTGGGCATTACAGTAGGTGCGATTGCTTTCAGTAGTATCAGCCATTGACAACTCGCATCCAGCAGTGTTTGTAACAAGCAGCGTACACTCTTTTGAGGAGAACATAAGATATAATAAGATACAAACGTCCACTCATTGCCAACGACACTCATCTAGACCACCACCGACTGTGTTTCACAATGAGCAGTGGACAATGAAACCCCCGCCGGCCCAAATGCATACAATATTCGCAATGGAGATCCCACCCATGGGCACATTGCGCAACTTATTGGGAATCTCTCCGATTTGATATGCACGGCACCGGTGGCCGGTGGCGGGTAACGACAGAGGCGACTTTGACAATGATGATCATTTGAATTGGTCATCACAACAACAATATGGATGGCAATGCAGGGTTCTGGTGCAAAAGAAGATGAGCACAATTTTAATAGCGGCCGTCACCCTTCGCATCCTCCTCACCACTCATACGATGACACTGGAGATGAGGCACAGCGACAACGATCAGCCGAAAATAATTATAGATTTAATGATCCCAATCTCACAGATGATGACGAATCCTTTGCATCTGGATCCTACGGCCCTTCTGATGATGACGACTCTGTTGAATCCTTCGAGGATGCTGGGTACGACAACGAAGAAGACTACCTATTTGATCAGTATGGAGGAATCGGGGGCACCGCCGAAGAACGCGCTGAATTGGCCGAGGCATTAATGCACACACTCAATGTCGGCCCAATGGCGGATGATTTGTTCTACGAAGAGGTGGCAATGTGCTTTTTACGATGTAGGGAGAGGCACCGTATGAGAACGAAGCGGGAGGAAATGAGACAGAGGGCTAGACAAAAGAAATTGAGGAGGAAGAAGAAACAGCACCATCAAAAGGGTGGTATTAGTGATAGCGACGTTCGGAGGACAGAGTCGGAAATTAGTGATACTGGGGATGATGAAGAAGTTGCAAATAGGATGAGAAAGATGAATATGGGGAATGTCGACTCAGACTTCAATCTAAATCGGACGGGTACTGAAGATGACGATAGTATCGAAGATGATGTCAATGTTGAAAGTGATTATCACATAGACAGCGATTACGGTATTGGTGCGAGAAGAACACGGAGCAGGAGGAGAATGAAGAGCAATCGTGGTGGTGGTTACAGCAGTAACAACAATAGTTCAAACATAGACGAGGAAGATGGGGGTGTTGAAACAGCGGACGATGACGATTTGTCGACGGGAATGTCATCTTCGGATAGAGATGATGAAGACTCATTCATGGGAGGAAAGAACCATCATTCTCCTCACCACCGGCGCCGCCATCATCATCAACCTGGAAATCACTTTGGTGACTCGACGAAAAACTGGTGCTGGTAGAGTGGAAGCGGACATGGAGAATGACTATGAAGATGATACCGCCTATGGTGTTTATGGTGGCTTGAAGGAGGATGAGGATCACGACAACGAAGAAGATGAGGATGAGGATGTACCTGTCTTTCGAGTCAATCTTAAAAGTGAAAAGCCCAACAATCGAAAGAAGGCACACGGCAAGAAGGGAGGGGGAGGAAGGTACCCACCGCCACCTCCACCACCCCCACCACCACGCGGCGGGGATCACGGCTCTCCTGCTCCTCAGAATTACGATGTTCCATCCTCTCCCATGGATATGGAAGTTGATGAGGATTTACCCAACGAAGGATCATATTCGTGGCAGGAAAAACTTGCCAAAGGAGCCAAAGCTGCAGCAGAAGCATCGGCGATGAAGAATGATCACGAATCTCTACGTAAAGGTTTCAACATCGGTCAATCTTCTAGTGACAGTGAAAAGAAATCTTCTTTCGCCCCCAGGAGGAATAAGCCTGCGAGAGCTGATAATATATCACAAGCTGCACACAGTAGGAGTCAAACTCTTGATGATGCAACGGAAATGGACGAAGAAAACGCTGAAGGGAGCGACAAGCGCAAACTTGTTGCTTCACTTCGTGATGAAGGTAGATCGCACTACATCAATGGGGCGTATCGTGAGTCTGTCCAACGATACACGGAAGCAATAAGTACTCAGACGGATGGATTCACGAAAAATGTCAGCCACTCTTCTTTTGACGAAACTCTCGCTGCACTTTACGGCAATCGTGCTGCTGCTCTCATGATGACGGGGGCATATGAGGGGGCAGCTGCTGATTGCGGCCGAGCTCTACAATGCACAGAAGATCATTCCTCCGCTGGAAGTCTCGAATCGGGGCCAGCTTTTCGAAGCAAAATCCTTTGCCGGATGGCACGTGCATGTCTGAAGGCGGGCAGCACTTGGGATGCTGAACAGGCTTTCAATTCTGCTATTCAGTCTGCGCAGGAAGCTCTTGCACAAATTGCGCAATCTAACGTTGGAGCAGATGAAACTCGCCAGGCAGAAAAAATATTGAATCAAAGCATTAATGACGCTACACTAGGGCTAACAGACGTGAGACGGTACCGAGAAGCACTAGAGGGCGCAGCGAAGATTGCTGCAGAAAAGGGAGTTTCAGCTGTGGCCGAGCGAAGGAACAGTGTGCAGTTACTTATGTTTATCAACTCGGCCCTCTCTGTATCGCCAGGAAGCATGGAGCTCCACGAGCGTAAGGTGAATGCTCTCGCGTCACTGAAACGGTGGGCAGAATTAGGTAATCATTGCGAGAGGCTTGCAGCAGAGATGGCTAAGATTGACGGCGTGTTTAAGGACGATTTAAGTGCACTGAACCCGTTTCCAGATGTTAGGCCTGCGACCAGCCTGAAGAGTGATTTCTTTGAAAGGAATCCTGATGCCATCGACGATCCTGCGCCATTTCGTATTCTGAGCCCCAAAGCTGTTTGTGACGCTGTCTTGCGTCTTCCCAATGGAATTATTCCGTTGTATCTCAGATCACTCCGTCTGGAAGAACGATACACAGAAGCTGCTAAAGCGGGATCTGCTATTGAAACACATATGAGTAATAGCAAGCACAAGGGAACAAGAGGCAATGTCCCTGTGGCGTGGCTTTCAAACGAAAGGGACAAACTTCGTAAGACGATGTCTTGGAAAGAAAAAGGGGACGGCCTGTTTCGCAAAGCAAGCTACGAAAAAGCAGCTGAAAAATATGGCAGTTGCCTCACTATTGACAGTGACACCACGGCTGCTTACGATGCCCAGAACTCTGATATCGATGACGCTGGCGGAAGACTCCACGCCGTACTTCATTGCAACCGGGCTGCGTGTCTCATGGCTCTGAAGAAATACAGAGAAGCGGTTAAAGAATGCACTGCTGCATTGCGAATTCATACGCATTACATGAAAGCGATGCTACGCAGAGGGCGCTGCTTTGCCCGTATACGCCAATATCAAGAGGCTGTAGCCGAGTACGAGAGGTACATCCAGCTTGTAGATGAGGCCAAAAGATCACCGGAAAGTGGAATCAACATTAATGCTGCTTGCACCTTCGATAGACCAGCTGACATCACCGATGCGGAATATTCAAAGGCGAAACAAGAATTGCTTGACGTGAAAAAGTCGATGAGGCAGTCTTCCAATGTCAATGCCAATGCACAGGCTAATAGCAAGAAACAAGCAGGCCAACAACAGTGGTATAACTCTCAATTCGCCAAAGCCGCTGCAAGCAATGCCGCAAAGCGCAAGGACACTGCAGGTCGTAGCAATGCCTACACACGTAAGCAACAATGGGATGCTGGTGCTAATCAGCGCCGGTATGATCCGTTTGGAGGATCATCGCCTAAGAAGGCTGGATCAAGGAAGAAGGACGCACCAGCAGGAGATTCTCGTACCAATCGGGCGAGACACAATAATAATAATCAGCAGCCACAGCAACCAAGTGTTGTCAAGAACCCTGATTGTCATTATGAGGTGCTTGGTTTGAGCGCAACAGCATCGAGTGCTGATATTAAGAAATCATATCACAAGATGGCACTCAAATATCACCCCGATAAGAACCAAGAAGAAGGAGCAGCAGACATATTCCGCCGTGTGAAATTAGCATAACGAAAGTGCTTGGCGACGATTCCACCAGAATTACCTACGACGCCGAGCGACGCAGGAGGAGGTAAAAGTTGATTACAGAATATTACTGTTTGTATCGACGTGTCGGAACAAATACAATCACTCTTATTAAGCTTCGAGGCTATCTAAACAATAAACGACACAAGTAATCTTACTAATCTCTCAAGTTACATCCCCTTAGGACCAAGAGCGTAGTCACATGTTTTACCTTCTTTCAAAAATGCCTTCAAAGTCTCCTCAGCGCTCGACACGCTTTCTTCACCTTCATCTAGTTGTCTTCCAATACAATCGAACGACACGCTTTGGCCACCACTCTCTGTAAGAGCCGCAATGCATAAGTTGGCGACATCTGTGCGGGCAATTGATTTCTTCTCATTCTGCATCAGTTTATCATCCACATCCAAAATGAGTTCCATCGTTTTTGGATGTGGATGGTGGATCAATTAAGCCTCCCGGATGCAGAATCGTATATTGAAGCCCAGACAAACACAAGTATCGTTCCGCCTTTCGCTTCCAAATCAAGATGTCACCATGTCCTTCACCATTCTTGTCTTTTCCTATTTGATTCAGGAAGTTGTTCTTGTCCAATCCTCCCATGGAAGATACCAAGACGACTTGGGTAGATAGGAAACAGAAGTTCATCTTGATGAGTCGATTGAACATGTAATCCAAGAGACGCAGACTTTAATTCTCATACCAAACAATCATACACTCACCATGTTTCACTCCCATCTTCTTTGCTAGATCAATTTGCTTTTTCTGGCCAACATAGTCCACCATCTCTGGATATTGTCCAGGTTTGTACTTGAACTGCAAGTCACGAAAATTGATAGCTTTCTTTTTTGGAGAAAGAATGTTCATTGGTATCTTTAAACATTGCTTTGATGATTGACAACCTTACTATCTGCGGTACAGCACTTGTGCAAATAACCATGGCCTCGGCTCCATCCAGCGCATAAGGCCAGGGATGAGGATTTTCAGCTTCTTTCTCAAACTCCATCTGAGTAACATCTGACACCACTATTTCTTCTAAATTGCAAGCTGTTTTGGCAATCAGCTTCTTTGCACTAGCCTCACTTCTCACAAGGCCAACTGCGTCGAACCTTGGATCTTTATTGAGGAGCGAGAAGACGATAGAACCGGTTCGCCCAGCTGCTCCGGTAACGATAACTTTTTTGGAAACCATACCAGGCATGTTCATTTGCATCTGAAATGCTTCAACTTGCACTTGGCTCGCGAGCGCGAAGAGTAGTAGCGCTATTGATCTCATCATACTAGCGTCTCTAGCAGTCCTTCCTAATCTGCAATGATTATCCACGTCCCGACTGCGTTGTCACCGACGATAAAGTTAGTACGAGTTCAAGTTGAGTCCACTATCACCTGATTTGATTACTATCCGCAAGGGCCGGAGGTGGAGGTTGGAGGTTGGCGGAGGAGGCGGGGAGGCGAAAAAAGATTTTTCAGTCTTTCTCTTCGCTCGCTTCTCCCATCAAAACCAACGCATCGCTTCCAATTCAATCCATTTTGGAATCGAAACAGCAATCGGCAACAGTAGCAGCGTCGTAGTGTATCACCTCCACAGTTTGTACTAACCTTCTCCTTAGACAGCGCAGTAGCATCTGAACGACGATATTTTTCGCTTACGCAAACCTTTTTTCTATCAGAATAGTAACACAATGAATCCATCAATATCTTTATTTCGATCACTGCTCCGGGAAGCAAAGAAGGTGGATAATTATAACTTCCGCTTATATGCCATCCGAAGAGTCAAGCTTGGTTTCCAGATTAACCGAAATCTGGCAGGGTACGTGTGGTCGCTACACATTGGACGTGCTTTCAGTTCCAGCTCCTTTTGATTATGTTGCAAAATTATTCAATACAACCACACTCACCTCTTCTCACATTTTTCTGTTTCTCTCTTTCTTGAACATTTAATCATTCATGCACTATTAATATATCATTATTCTCGGTCACACAATAGAAATGAAGCCGATTTGGCGCTTAGAGAGGGCCAGGAGAATCTTGATATCTTGAGACGGCAGGTCGTGCTTGGAAGTTTGTACCCCAGTGCTCCAAGTGTTATGGAAAATGCAGTTTAAGATAGGATGATTTGCTTACTTGTGTAATGGCCTATGCTCATAAGGCGAAGTTGAAAGTTCACCGGTATAGCCCAACAGAGCCATGAAAGTAAAAAGTAACAGAAATCTCTGCAAAAAAATGTTCGATTATCTACGAAGACATTTTACTTCCTTTAACTCCTGTTCATTACCTCTTCATCTTCCTTTTCTCTCTCTCTGTTATGAGCCCGCTCTTTCCACCAAACCTCTTCCTCGCCCTACGACGCACCTCAGCTCTAGAGTACAATTTCATCTTTGAAAACCCTCGTTGATGAGGATTGTCCCTTTCTATAAAAGACAAAACATCAATCGTCCCCTTTGGCAAGCAGTATGTTTTCTGAGCTTCTGTTTGCGATACATATGCAGACGCATCGCGTTCAAACTCCTCTAAAGATTCATCGTCTGAATTCTCACAATCCTCCCTTTCCCCAGACAATAAGACGTTGGATCTTTGTTTCTTATCCTCTTTTGGTTCGTTCGCCCCATCAACCTTTCTCTTTTTGTGCTGCAGCCCCTCCTCTTGTGGTGGTGCCGCCGCAAAAAATCCTTCCACTGTTTCCCCCCTTTCCTTTTCCATCTCCCTCTTCTTTCTAATTTCTAATGCCCTCTTCCGGTTCTCCTCCATCCTCTTGCGTTGCTCCTCCGTTAAAGCCATCTTATCGCAACACAACTAACTCTACCTCACTTATGTTAGCCCTAGTTAAACACCGGTCCCTCCCCACTAACTCCCCTAAAATCAAGCGCCGCAAAGAACGCTTAATTCTCAATAGCCTTGGGCGCTGACCTATCACCCCAAAACACGTGCACCAATCTCAATACAACGAAATAGGAAGCCAACTTGCCAAAAAAATTACCAGGCGCCTTCCATGCAGCCCATCCAGTTTCAGAAGATGAAGATGATCCGCTACCGCCACCTGGATTCAATGTAAACATGATGTTGTCGATGAAAGTCTTTTAGATACTCAGCAGCAGCGATGCAAAATAATCATTGTGGTCAAAAAGATCAATCTGTGGCTGTGGGAGAGATGAGATGACGCGCCATCCAGCGAGGTGTCAGCGATAGAAAAGAGCAACGCCAAAAGCGAAGGCCAAAGGACGCACGATGACGAACAATGTGCCGCCGGTCTTCGGGTTCTTCCTACCAACGAATACGTCAATGAAACGATGGCAGCGGCTGCTTCCCATATGAGCTTCCTGGAGGATCTTGCACGGGAGGAATGCCGACTGTTAAATTGCAAAGAGCATCCCCTTACAGCCGGCGGAACGGCTGGGGCTCATGATGAAACACGGCACCGGTTATAATATGGATGTAGATGAAGAAGAACAGATTGGGAAAGAAAGACGCATGTTATTTCTCTTGGCTGATTTCTCATCACATGACGACGATGATGATATCATGTCGGAATCAGACTATTTCTCTAGTGATGAGGAAGAAGAAGACATGTCAGATGAAGATTTAGATGATGAAGGAGAAGGCGAAGGCGACGCCATTATTGATGTTGATGCGCTGAGTGACGACGAAGATGATGACCACAGCCTTATTGATGATGCAAACGAGCATCTGCTCGATGATGATGATCACAGCAGTATTGATGAAATGGAAATAGTGAATACTGAAGCAACAAACACACAGCAAGAATACCCCTTGTCACCTATGCTTCCAAACGATATATACAAACGAATTGGGTCTCTGCTTTTCAACCTATCGAATTCAGAGGAAGTTTCCTCTTATACGCGCTGACATTCCCTGGTCAATCATTTCTTCATGCGATGCACCTTTACTCACAACGCTGTACAAACGATCACTTGACCCAGGAGGCACTATGCTTCTGCAGGGAATGCTTCGTATGGATCCGCCTTTGGTCGCAGTAAAGAAAATCATTGATGCATTCCCATTGAGTTGTGTTGATATGGAAGGTTTCTTTACGGCCTGCCAATTTGCTCAACCAAGAACTTCTCGACAATTGCGCCCTCTTGCTCTTGATTTTAACAGCAATGGAAAGATGAATGCAGCTGATGACTCCTACGATGATGACGTTGGTGAAGTTGTACGTTTGATCATGCATAAGACCATCCTCGCTCGCAGGTCGAACAACATAGGGTGGTCCATGGTAGCCTTTCTAGGTGAGTTGTGCTGCTGCAGCATCAAGTCTGTCTATGAGTTCAATGTGTTGATGTATACTCATTTGATCGCTCCTCTTATATCATGTTGTATACCATTTACAGGCCATCCACATGTGAATGTGGCACACGCCAAGCTTCTGCTCTACAATAATCCAGATGCACTCATTGATCCAGCACATGGAGCATTTGGAGTCAGTCCTTTAGACCGCATGGCATCAGGATACTTCATCCACGGCGACCCGATCGAGTGGGCGGAGAAATTGAGGCTCGCCCTCAAAGTTGCTGCATATATTCGGACAAACAAGAAAGAAGGAGCTGAGACTGTGCTACCAGACGGGTTCTTTCGGCCAGTCTCATCATTTTCCACGGATGCCAGGGTTGGATCGCCTTCGCCAGAATCATTCTTCCCATATCATGAATTGATGTAAGTCAGTCACTGTAATGCTTTGCTTGTGCCATCACTTCTCTCAAATACTCACGAGACTCCTCGTTCCAGACGCCTCATAACATCGGAAGATTTTAGAGGTCATAAATTTGGAGTCAGCGGCTGGATGAATACACTTGAAGCTTGCACTAGTTCCGACCCAAGTGCATTTTTGCGTTATGATAATCTTGGCAACCTACCAATACATGCCGCTCTTGGATCAGAGTGTAATACCACACTTGGATTGAAAAGTGAGCGACGACTGATCAAGTACTTGCTGAGCCTGGACAGAAATATGGCTCTTTGTCGCGAAGGTGGCAATGTCAGTGTTTGAGAGGAGGCTTCCCTTGCGCATGAGTATTGAAAATGGCTGGCCAGTGTATGATCTGATCATTGATGCAGCTTTATCTAGAACATCTCTCAGGCGCAATTCAAGAGATATTACCGAAAATATGTGCAATAGCACGCCTTTGCTGCATGATGCATTGATGGGTCCTTATCATCAAATGTTTGGAATTCATGGAGCTCGTCACTTAATCAAAAAGATCATGGCCAAAATGACGCAAGTGCTGAGACAACTGCAAGAACAAGAAAGGATAGATGCTGCAAAATTCAACCTTGTACAATCAGTGGACTCGGATGGGAGAACAGCGTTACATGTAGCTCTCCAACACAAATGGCCGGTGTACGACATGCTCATCAAGGCAACTCCAACCAGCTTAGAAAATCAAGACCCTCCAGTAGATTGTATCCATTTCAGACTTTGGCCGTCGCCCTTAAAGATGATGCGCCACTTGAAACAAGCATGCTATAACGATCTGATACGAAGCAACCCATTATGTATAGATCAACACGAACATTGAAGTTGTTGATTAACTTGTAATATGCTTAGAAATTGTACAATAATAAGTCTATCTTGCAATGTAATCATCCAACCATTCGGTTCTCTTCTTTCCATAGATTATAGGGAAGAAAGTCTCATCAAGTTCTACTGAGTTGTATCGTTTGTACCGGCCGTAGATGTAAGTAGCACCTCCAAAAGGAACATTACCATTGCCTTGTCTGAAACTGACATCTCCTCTAAGATAATGAGCTACGAGAGCACGCCTATGTCGCTGTCCCATATTTGGAGCCGAACCATGATATACGTCCTGATGATGCAGTATTGCATATCCTTCTTTCACGGGCACCATATCTACTTCAATTTGGTCAGCAGGAACTCCAGCAAGTTGAGAAGCTGTATACAGGCCCTTACGATAAGATAATTCATCTGAGGAGTGAAAGTCAGATATACTTCTATTTGTTGAGGATGCCACTTCGTCATCATCCATTCTATGTTGCAAAGGCCTCCATTTATGTGATCCCACTGCATATTCTAAACAACCTGAGTCCTTATCTACATCGTCGAGTGCGATCCAAAGTGTCACTGAATTATTATCATACGGCTCGAAATTATTAGATATGTAGGCGCTATCTTGATGAAATCCAACAGTATCAATTCGACGCGAATGACTATCATCTTGTTGTGTTGACGGCACTTTCCATACTAAATCATCCTGCGCAATTCGTACACTTTCCCAACCCATTACATTTGAAATAAATCTTCCAATCTTCTCACTAAGGACGATTGCTGCTATTGATCTATCACTTTTCCAAGAATTGCCAATCTTTCGAGCGGCATGAGGCATACTAATGCCCTCTCTCCAATGCCACTCATCTGGATAGATACCAGTCTCGAATTCTCCACGGAACAACTTGTCCATTCTATCTTTCACCATGATAGTTGCTTCTTGAGATATAAGTTGCTGAGATGTTGGTGCATATCCTTTCGCTTGAAGTTGCGCTGATAGGTTTGTTGTATCATGCCCATCGAGAATTAGAGATGATGGTAATAATGACGACGCTGGTGATGTGAGGAGCCGCTTGACAGCAAGCTGAAGTCGGGGGCTGCTTGGGAGCACCACCATGGTCTTAGCTCCACAAAACTCCTCCTCTTCTCCAAAATGATGATGGGGAGGTGACAAATTTGAATACTAATTCCTACGTTAAAACACATCATATTCCCTCCCCCCTTCTTCCCCCAAATTTACACCATGATAAACAGGATAGCTAAAATAATATCACGAGGCTATTATCTACATCATTCCTCTTCCATACAGCTGACCCCCAGAGTGATGAACAACAACGACGATGATCTCGCACCACTCATCCCCTCCAACGGCTCGTCATTTAACTTGAGCGGAGATGCGAAGTATTTGAAGAATACCTATCGCAGTAAATCAAATAAATCATCGTCAAGTAACAACAGTGGGCAGAGCAGCAATCAGCGGAGACGCAGCAGTAACTCTACGGGAAATAACAGCAAGAAGAAGCAGATACGCAATCAACATTCGACACTTTCTTCGCGGTCTCATTCAAGTTCAAATGATAATACGACACAAGACAATACTGCTTACTTTAACCAAACCGGCGAATCATCAGGTAAACTCGCACCGATTGCAGGATCTTCCAGCTTTCAATCTATAGAAGCAGGCGAAAGCACGAGGAGCAAAAATTCAAACACGAAAAGTCCCAGCGGATTGAGCTCTAGCCGACGTAGAAAGCAAAAGAGAGAAGATAAACGACGCGAGTGGTTAAAAAGATGGAGGAGGAGGCGTTTCATTGGAACAATCGTTCTGACATTTATATACACGGTGCTTTTTGCTTACACTGTACTCGTTACAGCAGGGCCATTAGTGCTACATTATTGGATTGACCCGGTAGAATGGTGTCCAACTTATCTTGAAGACTTTGGGGAGAATAGCTTGCTACAAAAGGCCTCCAAAGATGTTCATGAAGATGTAGAGGAGATGGATGACACTTCGACAAAGTACGAGAATCCCGACTACAACTATTCCCCCTGTCATATCACGCGCATCCCTGTCTTATTCCATCTCACGCTAGAAGAATGTGATTTAAGTCGAAGGATGGCCTTGTCGGTTCTATTGGGTGGACTCATTGGTTCTGAACGTCGCGCTTCCGATAGACCGTAAGTAAGAGAGGACACTCTCTGCATTGCTCAATATTCTGATTCATCTTTATAACATTACTTACCCTGCGTTTTCTTGCACAGAGCTGGTATTCGAACAATGGCTCTTGTGAGTTTGGGCAGCTGTTTCTTTACAATTAGCAGCATGCTTGGATTTAGGGCATCACCGATGAGTTGGGATAGTAGTCGAGTTAGTGCAGCAATACCCTCTGGTGTGGGATTCCTCGGAGCTGGCTTGATTTGGAAGGGGACATTGAAAGATGGCAGCGGTACTGAGTATTACCAGGTCCATGGCATCACAACGGCAGCATCAGTTTGGTTGTCAGCCGCTGTTGGTGTTGGAGCAGGTGGTGCGTTATATGCTGTCAGTGCTTATAGCACTGCTCTGGTCATTCTTGTACTCCGCTTTGGCCCTAGACTCTACCTCGCATCTGATAAGGGTTTTGAAGATGATGAGGAAGAGTACACAGATGACGAAGATGAAGCTGAAACGGACTCGGATTGTCATCCGGGCTATAGCCAAAATAGTGCACACAACAGTAGCCAAGATGACACACGTTCACTCAGTCAGAATTATGAAATGCGCCAAGTAGAACGACAAGATACTGCAGCTCTGAAAACGCAAGAAATGGAAGGGTACGGTGCAACTAATATAGAAGAAAATACCGTCGCTCGTTTGTTGCAGGCAGAGCAACAGCGCCAGATCGAGAGACTGAATCGCAGTAGCCAAGCTCAAAGCAATGAGCCTAGTGAGAATGACTCGCATCCATTGTCTTGGCTGACAAAATTACTCCCTGGTAAGGGCAAGAAGAGGCAGCAACCGCAGAATCCTTATCAAGAGATCTTGAAAGACAGGGAGGTGATGCGTTTGATAAAGAAAAAGAAATCGATGGGTTCTTTAAACACTGGGCCTAGCTTTTGCACATGAAGCAAATTATTAAGCAGAGTTGAATGGCTTTCCTAAATATTCTACTCTTTACATCGAAGAATACAAACCATTCGGTATGCATCGTCTTCTTCAGTCATCGCAACCTCTTCATCTAAAGCACCATACTTTGCCACCATCTCAAGCCCAGCACATCTAGCCAGTGCGTCAATTTCTTGCAAGGTGAATAATCTCATTGGTACAATTTCTTTCACTTCAGTCTTCCCATCTTCGTCCATTTGCAGAAACAAAGGATCTTCCTTTGGAATATCTTCTGGGTTATTCACTTTCAGAGTCATCGCGACAGTAAAGTCTCTCACTTGTGCAATTGGGTCAAACTCATCATCTTCATCTCCCCATACAATGTTCAATTCTCCATACTCTTCTTCATCATCCTCAACAAGAGGTACAGTCCAACCATTTCGAGTGCATTCTCCCATGGAGAAAGTTTCACGAGGATGTGGCAGCTCGACGACAATTGTTGAACCTGGTTTTAATGCAGATCGGAGAGACGAAAAGCATCTGATAACATCGTCGTTTGTAAGCAAGTGTGACATAGAACCCAGTAGAATCCATGCAGTATCAAACTTGGTAGAAGACAGTCCGGCAAAATCTCTCATGTCTCCACAAGCATATTCAAAACTGTCTCGACGACCTCCAGCTGAACCTAACTCGTGGTCTGCATTTTCTTTACCGTAATTCACCATTTCTTGCGATAAATCCAACGCCACAACTGAGTCTACACTTGATGGTGGATGTTCTGATAGTGCCGCAAGAGAATGTCTTGCTGGACCAGCAGCCAACTCTAGAATCCGTACAGGAACATTCTTGTCTGATGTCGAGTATTTGTCATGTGCATCTAATAGGAATTCAACTTCTTCTTCGTAGCATCTGTATCCAAACGCAAGATCATAAAGAGAAGGCATCGAGTAGATTGTATTTGATTTGGATGCGGGTATTGTTTGTTGTGATATTGATGTAGCTTCATTGTCAAATCCCTTGGTGGTACTTTCAGCGTTATCGGATCGAGATTCTCCTTGTGTTTTGCGTCGAGACATTGCTCCTCCACGTCGCTTAGCAGCTTGGAGAACCGAGAAACCACGACGTTGTTTTCTTGACAAATCGGACGAAAGAGCATAATATTGTTGTTGTTGCGTAGAAATAGCGATGGAATGTGATGGAGTTGCATGATGATGCGTGAAGCAAGATATGCTAGCTGGAAGTAAACACAGCAGCCACACTGGTGCACGAACCAAGAAGAATGACATAATGATGAATGGTGGTGGTGGAATAGCTAATGTCGCTGCGGTGCTTCGATGGCAAGGTCAGTTCGATATGATAGTAAAGAGGCCATGCAACATGCAACCTACCAAGCCATCACCATTGCGCTGTTGCTTTTTGCTTTTTGATGATTTGATGTAGAGAAGATGTGGCAAAAAGCGAGGAGAGAAGAATCGACGGCAAGACCGCGGGTACGTGTTTTGTGTTTTCCTGTGGCACTTTTGCCTTTTGCCTTTTGCCTCCCCCTCCCCCTTCATCATTGTTGTGAACAACGCACACAGACCATGGCCGCACCCAAGAGCCCGTCCCTGGGCATGAAAGATCTCTACTTGATCTTGTACAATGGAGCATGCTGTATCGGCTGGGCGTATGTCCTCTTCGTTGGAATTCCATCATTTTTCTCTGCAGTTGCATCCTCCGATGCATCACTCATTGATGCACTAAAAGCTGCCGGAAGCTCCGTCTACTTCGCCACTCCTGCCACCGCTGGCTTTGGTGATGAGGTCACTCCCAGCTTGGCGACCGTCTTGTTTTATGTGCAAAGTGCAGCCTTGTTGGAGATTGTTCATGCCGCACTTGGTTTGGTGCGAAGCCCTGTCTTTGTGACGGCAATGCAGGTTGGAAGCCGCATCGTGGCTTTGCATATGATAACTTCCAGCCCCAAGGCTCAGAGTGAGTTTGATTCTCATATTTTGATTCTATCTGCATATATTTCATTACACCTGAGCATGCTCATATTAATTCATCACATCATTTGAATCACTGCAGCACAATGGGGAGCTGCCCTAATGATCTTCTCTTGGGCACTTGTCGAGGTCCCTCGTTATCTATTCTATGTCACTGCCATTGTCACTGGTGATGCTACCAAGGGAACTCCTTATCCTCTATTTTGGTTGCGTTACTCATTATTCGCAGTTCTTTATCCTACTGGTATCTCCGGAGAACTTTCCGTCTTTCTATCCTCTTCCAAGTGCGATACCTTCCTTTCTTTGCTTGGTGAGGGTAAGGAGTCGGTTATGTATTGGTATGCTATGGCATTTCCCATCATTTATGCTCCAGGTGCTCTGCCCATGATTCTCAATATGGCAGGCAACAGGAAAAAGGCATTCAAGAAGCGATTTGCCAGACCTGCTCCACCACCCCGTGGATTGGTTTGGCCTGTCACAGAAGTGAAAGCTAATGGAGAGGAAGTTCGTTCATCTACACCTACTGCAAAGGAGATTCTTGCTGCGGCTATTGAGGCTGTGAACCCAGAATTGGCTGATAAGGTTCGCAAAGAAAAGAAATGGAGATTTGGATACGTTAAGCATTTGATCAATATGGTTGAAGAACAGTGTAAATCTCCCGAGGCTGCGTTGAAGGTTGCTAATGCTGGAATTAACAAGGCTTATTTGACGTTCCAGTTTATCTCAAAGGATGGTAAAACAACAACAAGTTTTGCGGAGGCCATGTCGCGTAAGAATGATACCAAATTTTCCACCGGTTTTGTCAAGGGTGAGCTTGCAGCACCCAAGGATAAGAAGTGTGAAGTTCAATACAAAGGAAAGTCGATCTCTGGTGATGAACTCAGGGCTCAGGTGAAGAAGTGGGTTGATTACGGAACAATTGAAGCTAGTGCTGGAGAAGCCATTATTAACTGCGCCGATCATCCTGAATGGTTGGATCTCAGTGATAGATGTGAGTATATGTTATTTTGCATGATGACAACAATCCGAGTCTGTCTTTAACTAACGTCTTGACTATTTTCTGTGGCGTGAAGACTTTGTTTTGCTTGGCGCTGGTTCTGCTATGGGTCCATTTGAGGTATTAATGTCGCTTGGAGCTAATGTGATCGCAATTGATTTGGACCGTCCATTTATTTGGAAACGATTGATTGAGCGTGCTAGGAATTCGTCTGGATCTATCACTTTCCCAATGAGCAAGGAGCAATCGAAGTGTGCTAATGATGATGAAATGTACGCAGCATCAGGATGCAACCTTTTCACTGAAACACCAATTATTCGCGACTGGCTTGTCAACCTTTATCCTGGAAGTCCTTTCACTGTTGGAAGTTATGCTTACCTCAATGGTGCGCTTCACGTGCAAGTTTCCTTGGCTATGGATGCTATCTGCCGTGATTTGTGCGAACAAAGGAAGAACGCGAGTCTTGCTTACCTTTGCACACCCACCGACTTGCATCTCATTCCAAAGGAAGCTCACGATGCTGCTTTGGCTAACTACAAGGAGTTTTCAAAGAAACCATTCTGTATGCTGATGAAGCTTTTGGGCGGAAAGAAAATGTTGAAGAAAAATGTTCGTGCTCCAGTGTCGGGTGCTGGTGGCGAGTTTTACTACGTCGATGGAATCAGTGTGGCCCAGGGTCCAAATTATGCCATGGCAAAGCGTATGCAACACTGGCGTGCTATCATTTCTCACAGCAAGGGAAATGTTGTATCCTCGAACGTTGCCCCATCAACTTCTACCGCATCTGTTGTTCAGAACCGAACCTTCGCCTGGGCCTACGAAGGTATGCCCTACTTCACACCATATGAAATCTTTGCACCAGAAACATCCAAATCAGTTATGATTGCCATCTTGTTCAACGATCTGAACAACCCTAAGAGTGTTGCAAACCCCAAAAACGCTCTTGCCAACCCCAATCAACTGTTTGCTTCTGGATCATTCCATGGCGGTGTGTGGAGGTGTGCCTATACAATCGACAGTATCGGTGAAAGTAGTGTGCTTCTTTACTTCTCAAGGGTTGCTGCACCATACGTTTTGACCGTTGGTGGTGTTGGTATCGCCGCTGCTGCAAAATACATGGGATACGTTTGAGACAAATTGGTGAGATAAGGGAATGGGGTATCTAGGAGTGTGGATTATCAATCAAGTACAATATTGCATTGACTAATTAAAACACTAAATTTCATGTATGCTACAAACTTGTATCTTCTAGCTGCGGTGTCCATACAAGTGGGAAGTCGTCGTCAGTTACATTTATTGTTGGCGAGTCATCATCATCGGTATCCTCCTCGGCAACGTACTTTCTCCACAGCTTGCTCTTCTTTGCATCCTCTTTTATAAACTTAACTTCGGCAGGCACGAAGTGCAGTCCAAGTCCTCGTCTGGGACGATCGTTACTAGCATTCTTTCCAGAACCGTGCCATGTTTTGCCATGGTGGATTGATAGACCTCCAGCACTCAATCCAGCCAAAGATATGATTTCCAAGCACGACTCTGCGTCTTCAATGCCCTCGCGTGCAGCAGCTGAATAAAGTAAATTTTTGCTGTCTGACTGAAAAAAGCTTGATGATGAGCCAACACGTCCATCACCCCACTTATGAGATCCTCGCACATACTCTAATGGTCCTAGCTCTTGGTCCATATCATCAAGCGCTATCCAAACAGTGACAACATCATCTGGAGTGAACATGAAGTAAGGAGAATCTCTGTGAAAAACAAGTGGAGAACTTCCAGGAGGCTTCGCCCACACTTGATCCTGAGCTAAGCGTGCACCATGTTCCCAACCTGATAGCCTTGCGACCATCTCCCCTATTGCTTCTTGTGTAACAAGCCTTTGAAACTCATTATCGCATTTGTGAATGTTGATGATTTGTAGAACTCGACTGTATTTTGTTGTTTTACCATCGTACCCCAGAGGCCCAAGTTTCCGCCTTCCACTCTTCTTTGAGTCTACAATAAGAGCTGGGGTTTTGTCTGGAGGTGATCCTCGATCATACTTCCCTCTAAGCACATCCTCTAAGCGTTGTTGCAGAGTGTTCACAACATCAGAAGATATTGCTCTTGGGAATACAACGAATCCATCTTCTCTAAATGCGCTCGTCAGTGAGCTCAAAGTTGTTTCTTCATTCTGCTCACTTCTCCCAGCGAGTAGATCATCTGCAGTCAATCCGTGTTGTAGATCTACTGGCGACATGGCTTTCTTCATCTAAATCTATGAAATGATCGATGGCCAGGCTCAATCAGTGGTGCTTGCTACAGCTCACTATTTTCTGGGCCTCCACCAAGAACTGTTAACGCTTTGAACCTCCGGGAAACCTGGGACAGCTCTGCAAGCTCAAGAAACGTGAAGTATGGTTGTAGGTCCTCCCAAATTGTCACCAATACGTCCGACATATTATTATGCGCAGGCATCAGTTCATTCGATTGTGGTCCTTTTTATGATGCTGGGGAAGAAGAGGGTAAAAAGAAGGAGCTACACGGGTATCTACGTAGGAATTAGTAGCAAACAAACCCATTTTCGAATCTCGCCAACGCACAAACGAAATTTGAATTATGAGCATGTGAACAATCGATTAGTAGCTGCAAGATAAAGCCACTCGAAATACATCACCTGCAACCATGACAACATTATCAAAGAGAAGTGGTGGCGGCATCGCCCTTTTTCTCACCCTCATCCTCCTTTCATCTGATGGGTTTGTGCTCAATCCTCGACAGACGCTCTTTCCATCATCTTCATTAAATATTCAAAATGTGCTTTATTCCAATACAGTAGACCAAACTCAGAACAGCAGTGATAACGTCTCATCAAATTCACAATCACCTGCGCCACTTGCATCAGTAGACGATTGGTCTGCTTATTTAGATGAATCGAAGGGTTTACTCTACTACTTCAACCGCCGCACGGGTAAGAGCCAGTGGGAGCCACCAGACGTTGTCTTTCCAGAAATAGCAATGAGCATCGACAAAAAGGTGGAGATGAGAGCTCAACTCAAGAGTTATCTCAAGGAGCGGTTGAATGATTCATCGAAGGATACCAATATCATTGATGCGATGGAGCAGGAACGTGCTAGGATTGAAAAGAAGAGGAGAGAGGCAACTGAAAAGTTAAATGCAAAAATGTCCAAGCTTGAAGCTATCAAGACGCAGCAGCAGCAGCAACAGCAGCAGCAATTACAAGCGACACACAACGTTGCTGCTGAAACTTCTTCATTACTTAGTGCTATTGATCAGCCTATTGAGTCAAAAGAGCAACAACAAGCCAAAGAATCAGATGAGACCAAACCAACAAGCCTTCCAATTGTACAACAAGGAGAATGGTCAGCCTACTTTGACATTAAGTCTGGATTGGTATTCTATTACAATGAGCAAACAAAGGTCAGTCTTTGGGATCCGCCATCAAAGGACTTTCCACGTGTGATCATGGAGAACAACATTCCAAAAGTATTGGACCCTCGTACATCTAACATTAGTATGGAGAGAGCATTGACCATGACGATGGAAGAAGACGAAGCAAAACGAAAGTGGGAAGAAGCCAAAGAGAAAGAGAAGGCGAGGAAGGCTAAATTAAGGGCTGAAAAGGCAGCAGCAGAGGCAGCGGCGGCGGAAAATGCCCAGGAAGAGAACATTGCTGCACAGAAACGAGAGTTGGCAGCTGAGCAGAAGAGGCGCAGTGAGGAAGCACTGCTGAAACTTCAAATAGAGGAGGAAGAAAGAGAAAAGGCTGCTGCGGCAGAAAAGATTGCCGCAGAACAACAACGGTTAGAGAGTGAGCGCATTGCCCAAGAGAAGGCTGAACAACAGAAACAACAAAAAGAAGAAGAAGAGGCACGTGCCATGGTACAAGCCAAATACGAAGCTGCCAAGGCAGCTGAATTACGTCGCCTAGAACAAGAACGGATAGATCGCGATAGAAAATTGGCAGAAGCTCAAGTTCTTTTGGATAAAGAACGACTTGACAAAGAACGTGCAGCTGCCGCAGCAGCCAAGAAAATAAAGGAAGAAGAAGAAGATAGAAAGGCAGCTGAACAAGCAGCAACCCAGGCCACTGCAGCAGAGACGACGACGACGATAAAGCAACCCTCTCGTCCCACAGAAGAACCAGTATTCACCGTAGAAAATGTCGAAAACATGGTTGCCCCCCTCAAAGCCACCGACGCAACAACCGCATCAGCCACACTCTACGACATTCTCAATTGTCCACCATCCGCCACACGCTCCGAGTTAAAACGAGCCTACATCACACTCGCCAAGGAAACTCATCCCGACGCCCTCCTCCAAGCTGGAATTCAAAATGATGAAATTGTTCCTGATAAATTTGTGGAGATTTCTCAAGCTTGGAAGATATTGGGGGATACCACCTCTCGACGACGATATGATCGTGAAATTGCCGCAAGGGTGTTGTCGAGCAAGGCTGGTTCCATCTTTGAGAATTGGGTAATGGGCGCTGCGAAGAAGATGGATGAGGCGTTGAGCAAGGCAGAGGATACGCTTGAAAAGTAGAGAAGAACAATGAAGTTAATACACATACTCGCACAGAATACATAAGTTAAAGTGTAGAATGAAAGAATGAACATGAAATGTGTTGTTATGTATTTACATGGCTTCGTTTATAACTTGGGAATCTCATCCCCCATAACATTATCAGGAACATTCCTAAGATCCCCCATCCTAGCAATAAAATCAAGACCACTCTCATACATGGTATGAAATGAAACAAAGGATGACACGACTTTTTGTCGTCGTTTCTGTTCCATTTCATTTTGTTGTTTGTAGTGTTGCAGTTGTGATTTTAGTCTCTTGATGCTGCGTTGGTTGCTTGTTTCTTCTTCTTGTTCGATTGCTCCTTCACTTGATTCCTTTGTTGCTGCATCAATACTGTCACCCTCATCTTTCTTCTCGGATGATGAAGAATGAACAGCACTCTGTGAAAAAAGAGGAGGGACCAACCGTTCCAAATCTGAAATACACTCGGACCGTCTCTTCTTTTTATTACTGCTGCTCCTAGTAGATTCTTCCGAAGATCCCAACAATTTCAACGTCTCATTGACATACTTCCCCGGTGGAGGAGGGGGCGCAGCACCACTGCCTCGAGCATTATTTGTAGCGGTGGATGCAGTATTCGCCGAGCTGGCAGCAGCGGCGGATCGACTGCTGCTGCCGTGAATTAACAGTGGCACCACCGACATAGACACCAGTTGGCGCGGTAGTGTTTGTGGTTCGCTGTGTTGTTGTTGCTGCTGGTAATATCGGAGTGCTGCCGCCTGCTGCTGTTGCTGCTGCTGTTTGATAGGCAGCCGCATATGCTGGATTTGCGGCGGCCATAGGGGGATAGTTAAATGCTGCTGCTTGTTGGATGGATGGCCGGGTGCTTGATTGGGCTTGTGAGGAAGCCCTTGGTTTGGATAATGAGGCATATTGTTCACTTGATTGCTCTTGATTGTTTCTGCAACACCTTTCTCAGGTTCATTCCAGTGGCGGTTTGAGAGTTTGTGTGCGATTTGCGGCGGAGCGGCGACCAAAACTTTTTCGTTTCATCATTTCTACAACCAAAACAATAGATACAACCATGACGTCCTTTAGCATCCCAACAGAGCCACTAACCCGGACCTCCCAAACCCTCCTCTCGACTCCCAAATTCGAGACTGGGTAGTCCTCCCTCTCCTAGTCATCATGATAGCCGCCGGCCTACTCCGTGCCGAAATCGGCAAGCTATTACGACCGGCACCCAAAAATATGAAATCCATGGACGATCGAGCCAAAAGTGCCTTATTGCGCAGTTCACGATTACGAGGGGGTGGTGGTGGATTCTTATCCAAGGGGCAGTCGGTGAGGCTCGTAGGGTTGCGTGGAGTTTCCAGGGGAATTCGACTGGAAGTAGTGGTGATAATTCTTCCGATGATGTCAAATCCATAAGCAGTGAAGGAGGATGGCTCCGCCAAGAGGCAAAGCGAGCTGAAATTGACAAGAAGGTATCCGATGCAATAGACAAACAAAATGGTGGCGGGGGAGCAAGATCCACTTGCTCGCCGCTGGTGACTGCCCGCGGGAATGGATCCATCCACAATGATGGACGGGATGAAAGGCAACATTGGCGGCAATGGTACAAAACATGGTCATGATGCAGGGTATTTCTCACTTCTTTCGGGGGTTCGTTTTGGTCCGGGTGCCATTTCCATTAACACGGGGGTTTAAACAAATGTTCCAACGGGGATTATTCGAATTGAATACACTGGACACAAGTTATGTCTCCTCTTGTGAGTTGGTACTTCTTGGTGATGTTTGGACTACGGGCATTCTTTCGATTGGCAATGGGTGTGATCCTGTCCAAGAGGAGATGGAAGGTCAGAAGGTTCAAAAGGAATTGGGAAAGGACATTGGTGGAGGTGGACCTCCTGGCAATCAGTTTGATGGACCAAAGGCACTGAAAGCAGAGGGTGAGTGTGGCAAAATGCAATATATGTACTGTGAACCTTGCATGATATTTGTTCCCGTATATTCACACTTTTGTTTACTGCTGCTACTCTTTCAATTATACAGCTGATAATTTGGAATTGTTAAATGCAAGACAACGTGTGTTTCGTGTGGATGAAGCAGAGAAGAAGTTGTTGGGGAAGAGATACCCACGAAAGAAGGTTTGTAAAAAGAAGGGTAGTGGAGAGGATGTATTGTTTGGGTTGAAGAGTGGTGGAAAATCTATGCAGACATCTAGACAAAAGAAGAGTAGGTCTGCTACGCCTTCTCTTTCAAAAGAAGATTAAATAGAATATGATGCAATTAGTTGCAGAATTTTGCATAATTCATTGATGCAATGATTTAACACTGCTTGATGAGAAGGGGAGATGCAAACAAGTACCATAGGTACAATAGCCAGTAGCTTGCTGAGAGAAGAGTAGCAGCTGTACAAAGATATTGTAGAGCAAGCAAGGCGAATGAAACGAAAACCGATAAGCTTGAAAAACAGGCTCTGAGCCCAAGAGATAGATGTCACTGCGTCTTTGGTCTTTTTTGACACTCTCTTGCATTCACTCAAAAAGACTGAAGCCCGTGCGATGATGCATAGTTCTCATCAATCAAGACACTGCGGGCGTCGATGACATTTTCCACTCGTTCAGCTCTTTCACTCTCCCATAATTTTGCACATTTCATCTACATCTATCGCCATGGTCGCTGCTAAAACAAGCCGAGGACTTCGTGTCCTGCCATCATCTCCCCCAACCGATGTTACAGCCGAGACGAAGAGTCTCACAAAAGAGATTGCCCAAATCGAACAATGGTGGCGTGATCCTCGTTGGAAGGGGACAAAGCGTACTTATTCTGCCACCGATGTGGCCTCCCTCCGCCCTTCAACTGCGGCGCGTCCCAATGGTATCATGTCTCCCAAGTGCTCCTTCTCCAACGCTTCATCTCAAAAACTTTACTCCCTTTTGACATCTCTACATGCTGCTGGGGGATATTCTCATACGTTTGGAGCGTTGGATCCTGTTCAGGTAGTGCAGATGGCTCCTCATTTGAGTAGTATTTACATCAGTGGATGGCAATGTTCAAGTACTGCGAGTAGTACTAATGAACCGGGGCCTGACTTTGCTGACTATCCTATGGATACTGTGCCCAAGAAGTGTAAGCGTTTCATTTGCAATTGTTCTTTACATACTCTTTATCCATTCTACACGTTCAATTTTTCTAATTCTGCCAATTCCTACACAATTTTATCACATATACTTGCAGGCGACCAACTTCTTCGAGCACAACTCCATCATGACCGCAGGCAAAACGATGAACGTGCGTCTGCAATCTTATCAGGAAAAAATCCAGGCCCAAAAGTAGACTACTTGACTCCAATCGTTGCTGACGGAGATACTGGTCACGGTGGACTCTCGGCTGTCATGAAGCTAGTCAAACTCTTCGTCGAAGCTGGGGCTGCTGGAATCCACTTTGAAGATCAAAAGCCAGGAACAAAGAAGTGTGGACATATGGGTGGAAAAGTGTTGGTCGCGACACAAGAGCATGTAGATCGATTGATTGCTGCTAGATTGGCAGCGGATGTACTTGGTGTCGAATTGGTCATTGTCGCTCGTACGGATGCAGAGGCTGCAACGCTGTTGGACTCGAATATAGATGGTAGGGATCATCCATTCATTCTTGGAGCAACTACTCCTGGCTCTATCTCGCTAAGTGAAGCATTGGCAGCTGCAGCTGCCAGTGGAGGGGCAAATGCAGCTGAAGTGGAGAAGGAATGGACTGCAAAAGCTCGTCCAATGACTTTCAGTGAGGCAGTATTAGATAAGATTCATTCATTGCATGTAGATGGAGGAAGAAAGAGAGAAATGGTCAAGATGTGGCAAGCGAGTGATCCTGATGCATTAAGTAACGCGGCTGCCCATCGCGTAGCAGACTCTATTTTTGGGAAGAAGAACTCCATATACTTAGACTGGGAAGCATGTCGTGTTCGTGAAGGATACTATCGTATTAAACCAGGGACTGATTATTGCATTCAACGTGCTCGCGCGTATGCCCCTCATGCAGATCTGATTTGGATGGAGACGGCTTCTCCAGGCATTCCGGATGCACGCAAGTTCTCCGAAGGAGTGAAGAAGGTATACCCAGATCAAATGCTTGCCTACAACTTAAGTCCAAGCTTTAACTGGGATGCATCCGGCATGTCTGATGCAGACTTAGCGAGGTTTAATGATGATTTGGGGAAACTTGGGTAAGTGTCACATGTACTTATTATTGTTATCTTCATCTGTTTCACTCTCGTTAACTAATCAATCGCATCACCAATCAATATTACTTTTAGGTATGCATGGCAATTCATTACCTTGGCTGGGTTTCACTCGAATGGTCTCATTGTAACAAAGTTGGCACGATCATTTGGAGATGAGGGCATGCTTGCTTATGTTAGGGACATTCAGAGGCAAGAGAAGGTTGAAGAAGTGGAGTTATTGAAACATCAGAAATGGAGCGGTGCAGAACTTGTGGATAAGATGGTTAATGTAGCAAGCGGTGGGCAATCATCTACTGCAGCCATGGGAGCAGGTGTGACGGAGGATCAATTCGGCAAGCATTAACGTTTCGTCTCTGCTGTAGTATTGTTTGTTGTCTCTGCGAAAATAGAAATATGTCTCTACATTTTGTTTCGGTACAACAGACTCTGTAGAGATTCACATGGTCGAGCAAAGAAATGCAATTGTTTAGAGTAAATTGTGAACTATGTTTTGTCGAATTTACTTGTGAATGCGAAACCGTTCGTTCGTCACTTGTGACGCCACTTGTGTCGGGTTGTGTCGCTTCCTCCACGCATTTAGTGCGAGAGTGATAATACCACTGACGCTGCAACTCGACGTGTCAAATAACCCTATGTAAGTACTGATATACTAATTCCGACGTGAATTGGTCACATGTAAATACTTATGTGCCAATTCCGACGTGAATTGGTCACATTTCCTAGTAGATGAAAAAGGCCTAGAGAGAGACTTCAAATTTTCGTCCCATCTAATCGATTTGCGTATCAGTCCCAAATATCATGCTAACAAATTCCTCTGTAGATTTTACGTCCATCGCCAAACGTCGCTTGTTGAGGTGTCATCAAGGAACAGATCTTTTTGAAAACTGCACCCGATTCACGAAGGAAGGCACCGACTCACTGCAGAACCACCTGTTTTTTCAGGTGTGTCAAGAACAGAATTCTTCTCACAACCCCCAATGCTGCTTGTTATTTTGACAGTTACCGCAGAGTAGTAGCATGGCGGCTAAAAGGAGATTGGTCGACGACCTCCTGCGGGGAGAGAACCACCAGATAGTAAATAGAAGCTCTAGGGGTAGACCGGAAGCGTGCCTTCACCCTGTATGGCGAGAGAAAGTGATTAAATGGTACTTTTCCATCGTGTCAGCTTTGGATAGACAACATCATTCCCCGGACGGCCCATTCAACCGCTCATCAGTCCATGTTACCACCGCTCTCTTGGATAGCTATCTCTTGGCTCTTCCATCGGAGCTTGCCCTTCGCTACAAGCATGATCGTGCAGCCTATCAGCTGCTAGCGACCACTTGTTTGCTGATTGGCATGCGTCTGACGCAGCATGATCAGCAACGCAAATCTCAAGTACCCTCAGAGAACGAGAACAGCGATGGTAATGATCGTCCTACATGCCAGCTCAAGCGTGCCAAGACTCATAGAGATCACATGGATCAAGCTGATCACCAAGATGTAGACGCTGGGGCTGAGAACGGCTCACCTTCTCACGGTAGGCCGCAAGCCAGTTGCAGTTCCACGACCATGGTTGTTATCCCTACTGCAGCAACCATCCTCCAGATGAGTGCTGCACCCAAGACGATCTCGGAGAGCAAGATCTTGACCATGGTGCGGGAGGTAACAGGCTCGCGTGCCTTTCCTCGTTCCCATGTCATCACGGCTTTGGATTACATCCGGGTCTTGACCTCTTCTATCCAAGAGGAGAACTCCGATGTCAAGCTTACCCAAGAGGTTGCTGAGGAGGCATATCGTCTTGCTGACATTTCTCTCACTGATGTCTCCTTGATTGGATGTCGCCCAAGTGTTGTTGCTTCTGCCGCTATTACTCTGGCCTTGTTCAGGTCCCACCATGGCAGCCGTGACATGGTATCATTGCGTGACATGGTATCATTGCGACAAGACGTGTGCGCTACCATAGTTGGTGAGGATCCTGCATTTCAAGTTGCTGTCAGGAAGGTGGAAGCAAAACTGCTTGCTGCCGCACATCAAGCTACACATGCCCATGCTCCTAGACAGATGCAAATGAATCCTCCTATCATGCATCGTGCCACTGCCCACCTGATCCCTCTAGAGGAGTGATAGGTGCGGTGCACCCCGCAAGAGAAATCACCGTATCTCTTGCTTTGCTCCTGTGTTCAAGAACAAGTATCACCCTGCACATAACTGCAACACTTGTTTTTGAGCACGCTGCCACACTGCTGCAGTGTCATTTCGTCGTCGAGGGAACTTTGCCGCTATAACATGTACATCTTTATGCGAGTCCCCTGGATATAGAAGTCACGAAGAAGAAAGAAGACGGCCCTGCTAAAACTGTTGTTGTCAGATTACCACTCATTCAAGTCTTTCTATAGAAGACCTTCCTCGAAGAACTTTAAATCGAAGGTCGGGACAAGAACGCGCCCCTTTGTGTATACAATGTCTAGAGCCTCAAATCCTCTACATAATTCATACATGGAATTGCTTTAACTCAAGAAAACCCAAGAAGAATCATCCATGCTACAAAACGTTATACTGCTATCATATGAAGAGCAAATTGTACACTCGCTCAGATACGCACCAATTTGATTTGTCGTGAGGTTAACGAATGAAGGCTAAAAGATCTGCCAAGTTACCCTCATACCTTACACCGACAAGGAGTTTTCATTTAATGATTAACTATTAACTCGAAGTCTATTTGGTGACAAATTTCTTCTATCTGAGTACTTTTGTTTGGTTGTAGAATTTATACTGTGCATTATTATACATGTTTTGGCTATTTGCTATTTGGCTCTTTGCCTTAAGTACTTGTTTGCAGCTCAGTAGTGAAGGCCTCTTGCAAAAGTATGTCCTAAATTATAATGTATGCAATAAGTTGTTCGCCACTTGTGATTATCTTGACTTTAGTGGCTTTTCAAATGAGACCAACAGCCTATTGAGGGTCCTCTTTTCGCCTTTTTGCGGAAGGTTGCTCTGCCTCAGCATGCATCGCAGCACATTGCCATGGTGGAATATGCAACGTAACAAGTCCATCATCATCAGCAGTGGTAATTTCTTCAACTACAGCACTTTTCAATGCATCGATATCCCACTTGCAGCGCATATCACCATCATCTAGGTATCTACGTGCTAATGTAATCCTGTTGCCGACCCGCAACCATCCTACAGAAATGAACTTTCCAAATTCATTGCTACCCAAGGCAAAGACTAGATTGTCAGCTTGGTCACGAAGATTGCCAGTCCAGCGGAGTAGAGAAAGATACATATCATGAACATCGTCAGTGTGTTTCTTCTTGTCGCTGCCTTCACCCAAGTCATAAGATCCACTCATGGATAAGCGGTAGAAATTATTAGCGGGATCTTTCTGAGATGCAGTACAACTCGCTGTAAACGAATAGGCCGATGTAACATCTCTCTCAAAGGCACCTCTCTTTGGCGCTTCCACCGCAACAGCATCGGCAGATTCACAACCGACCCAAGTTCCTTCCCACTTGAGCCCGATATTTGAGCCATCATCTCCTTCTTTCGTTTCATCCTCATCATCTGATAGGATTCCGTCCCATACGAACAGCGTTTCCCTCCAATTAGCTGACATGGCTTTGCAGGTGTTCTACACGGTTGGAGCAGTATCGTGGATTGGAAAGATCACCTGCTAGCTGTCAAGAAGCATAAGTAAGACTGGGTCAATAAAAAACGTGATTTTTTTTTTTAGCCTCGTTCGCGGAAAAAAATTAAAATTCGAGGGCCAAGAAGTAGTGCGTGAATGCAATATGAAGTCTTTATGTGATATTGGTGTATGTTATATCGTTGTAAAGCTCTTTAAAAGGTCTTCTTTGTATTTGCAAACGTTTAATAATAAAATTTGTGTAGGGCTTTCTCCAACGTAGCAACCTAAACACTTTTGTGAGAGTGTTCGTCAAAAATAATCTGGCTAAATTAGAAAATCACGTTTTTTATTGACCCAGTCTTATGTAGTCGGAGGAGCGAGGATGGAACTCCATGATGAAGATGTTGAGTGATTGCAAAGATACACTGTCAGACAAATCTGTATTGGATTCCGACGTACCTTAGCTCAGACGAACCTAAAAGCTTTCTGTCAACTCCGATCTGTCACTTCAACCTTCAAGCCATAAGTAAAGTATGGTACAACACGTTTGTTGTTGGGAAATTAATCCTTAGGAGAGAGATGTTAGGCATTTAGACATTAGTAGCGATCAAAGTGCACTTGTACGATAACGTTTATATTGATTTTGTACACATTAAAAGAAAAAGCTACGTCTACCACAAAACGAAAACAAACCCTTTACTCCAACCAAGCTTCCACTTCTTCTTCTGTGAAGCTCTCCATTTGAGTCACAGCTCTGCTCTCGCATAGGGGCATTAATGCTTTATTCCCCGGACGAGAGAAAACCAAGATTAGACAGTTTTCAGTTTGACTTCTGAACCCGGCCTCACAATAAGTTAAGTAGTAGTTCCATACACGCAAGAAAACATCATCAAAGCCCATCTTTCGCACTACATCCTCTTTTCCGTTAAACCTTCGTCGCCACTCTGCCAATGTTTCAGCATAGTGTAGTCCAATATTATCAATATGTTCAAGACTTAGAGTGGACCACTTGTAGGAGGCATCAACAAGAGCATGGAGGGAAGGGCAAAGGCTTCCAGGGAAGATAATGGTGTTGATAAAGTCTGTAGACCGCAAGTAAGTCTCGTATCTTGCCTCTGGCGTAGTGATTGCCTGTTGGGTACAGTAGGAGTAGGGCAAGAAGTAAGCACATTGTAATCTTAATAAGAGCTTGAATAGCAAGCAACACAAGAGTATGCAATTTCGATCTCACCTCCATAACCAATACACCGTCATACTTGAGAACTTGCTCCACTGCCCAGAAGAATTCTCCTAAGTGTTCATGGCCTACTGCTTCAATCATTTCACAGGAAATGACACGATCGAACTTGCCTTGATTGTCCTGTCTACGTGCAAAGATGCGGTAGTCAACAACTTCAAAGTTGATCAGATGGCCCAAACCTTCCTTCTCCACCCGCTCTTCAGCCAGAGCTTTCTGTTCGACACTTAAAGTGATACCCGTGACTTTGCAACCATACTTCTTTGCTGCGTGAATAGAGAGTCCACCCCAACCAAAACCAATATCGAGGAGGGTCTGACCCGGCAGAATCTGTGCCCTATCACATAGAGTGTCTAGCTTTCTCCACTGGGCTTCCTCGAGCGTTCCCTTGAACCTAAGTCCAGGAGAAGGTTGCCCCATCAACGCAGGAGGCTGAGCCACCGCATCATAGATTGCAGAGGAATACATCAATGTTTCCTTGTCCAAAAATGTGCGGAACAAATCATTTGAAATGTCGTAGTGAGCATGAATGTTCTTCAAGCTGCCTCCTTTCTCCGAATTGTCCATAAAGATCTTAAATTTCAAGTAGTTAAGCATTGATCCGATCTTGGAGATGGCAAGTCCCGAGGCATTCGCGAGAGCATTACCGTAGGTGTGTTGTTTCGATGAACGGACTCCAACAGTGCCGATATCACGATTGCCAACAAAAAGAAGGAAGAGACGAGTGAGCCTGTTGAGATGAGAGTAGAAAAGACAAGATAAGTTGTTAGTACACCATATACAAGAGGAGACACATCATCTCATCACAACAACAACAACAGCACAGCAGCAACGACTACTCGCCCTACTGGATCTCCAAGAACTTTATTCACTTCACCTTCCGGGAAGCCAAGAGTCCAGGGGTAATCTTCTTTCTTCTCCAAAGCCTCAACGACGAATTTCCCACTCATGTACGACCTTGCCAAACCCAAATCATATTCAGTAGCAATTTTCACAAAGAACCAGTCATCAAAGACTCTTGCAGTAACGGGATGAGCATCTGCTCCACAGGGACTTGAATCACCAAACGACAAGAGAGATCCATCGTTCAACTTCAATACAAGCTCGCCTTTAGTGATGGCAGCTTTGAGGAAGCGAACTACAAATGCCTTGCACACTGCTACCGGCACTCGGTAGGTAAGGAAATGCTTCAAGCGACGGAAGAAGGTGTTGTTTTGTTCAAAAGTAAATTTGGCTAAATCTGGCGTAGGCAAAATCAACTGACCGTCATCTTTGTTCGCCCATGGCAATGGGACTTGATTGATAGCTGTTGCAACTTCAAATCCGGCCCTGCAACCATCCTCGTGGAATCCATGTCCCATGTAGGCTCCACAAAACCAAAGCCCATCCTTTCCTTGGAACTTGTCCTTTATTTCCTGCCTTCCATCAAGTGTTTCTCGCGTGAACTGAGGATGTGCCATAATTTGGCGTCGGTACACCATCTCAGGATTGGGTGCAGTGTGAGGATTCAACGAGACAAACACATCGGTAGAAGATGTAAGGTTCTGAAGACGATTGATGTAGTACGTGACATACACGGCACGCATCCGACCATTTTCTCCCTCCAAATGCTGAGTATCACTGTCTTCCTTCGATAATTTGTTACCAAAGCCAGATGCTGCCCCTTCCATGGCCTCCTTCTTCTTATTTCCAGACCCGTCCTTTTGGCGGTGAGTAGACAAGAATTCACTCTTTCCCATGCAATTCCAGCTGCCCCATGCAGCCTTTCGTTTGGGCATGAGAGCAGGATCGGAGTGGACGTACACTACATTGTCTCCATATTCAATTTTGTCCAGAGCTTGAATGAGATTGGGATCAACCGTTTTGCTTTCATCACTGCTGAGGATTTCGACCGCCTGAGGAGAGTGACAAGCAAAGATGACATCATCAAACACCCCACACGACTTGTCATCGGAAGTAAACAGCTCATACGAACACGACCCATCCCCCTTTGTAATCTTGTTCAACTTTACAATAGGCGTCGAAGTATGAGCATTCTTACCCATGATATCTGCTACTTTGGACGTATACTGAATGCTCCTTCCCGCTGGAGTCTTCCACTGCGGACGATCAAACAACTGAAGCATCCTATGATTGCACATGAATTCAATCAAGGAACTGGCCGGAAAGGCCATGACGTTTTCCACCGATGCAGACCACAATGCTGCCATCATGGGTACTAGATAGTAACTAGCAAACGCCTCCGAATATCCTTCCTTGTTGAGATATTCTCCAATTGTCACCTGACGAGAGGGATGATCCTCTGGTAAGAGAAGTAACTCACCCGCATGATTATTAAAATGCATCATATCACGCAAGAATGTGTAGAACTCCGGCTTGATGGCTTGCATAGGATTGGCAAAGATGCCCTGAAGAGAGTGACTGCTCCATTCCACAGTCTTGCCCTGATCAAGAGAGATTGAGAGGGACATGTCCGTCTCTTCCCCTTGGACGCCCATTTCTTTGAACCAATTGGTCATATTGGGGTAGTTGGCGTTATTGTAGACCATGAATCCAACATCGATATCTACTTCATGTTTGTTCTTCTTTTGGGTTGCCTTGGTGGATGATGCATCCTCTTCTTTCTTCTCTTCTTCTACTACATTCGTGCTAGTGGTTTTGCTGTTACCACCATTATCGCCATTAACGTAGTCTCTGCTAGTCATCTTTTCAGTGTCCACCGTGATCGTGTGAGCATGGCCTCCTAAACGACTTGCCGATTCGTAAATGTGCACATCAACAGAGTTGGGAGTGGATTGAGTTTGGAGATGCCACGCTGCGGCGAGGCCGGAGACGCCTCCGCCTACGATGGCGATGCTTTTGGGTTGATCTGGCATGCTTGTGGTTGATTAGGTGTTGTATTGTTTCGCTCCTCTATCTTGTAAGCTTGCTCAAGAGATGGTCGGAATGCTTTGATAATTAGATGTGATGGGGAGTTTTGAGAAGCACCGAAACTGATGATGTGGCTGCCGTACTTCGTGCGTAAGAACGCTTTTGTACTGATTCCTTCGTGGTTCCTTCGTATCTTCCACTAAGATCTTCGGAAGATATTTTGCTAACTTGGCACGCCAATTGCCACAAGAAGCCATCACTAGAGGACACCTCCACCATGATCTTTTCCAAGCCCTGCCTTCCTACGGGCGCAATGGCCTACCAAGATGTCCGGCCTCATCACATCCTTGCTCTGTACTCGACATATCATGTACTATCGGCAATCCTCTCCTCCAGCCGCTTGATTGAGAAAATCAAAACTCATCTCTCCAACCACGCCACGACATTCATTTCCAAGCTATCGGACATTTGCCTCCCATTGGTATACTCACCAATCACATCCTATCTTCTTCCCGATGCACTTATCCGATATGCCATCCGAGTTAGATGCTCACATACACTCATTGAATTGGGGGAGCACACCATAGAATTGGATCAAGAGCGCAAGATGGAAATTGCAAGTGAGTTAAAGTCAATGCCCATTGCAATTGAGACTCAGTCTGCCAATGAGCAACATTACGAGGTACCTGCTCGATTTTACGATCTTTGTCTCGGCCCCAACAAGAAATACAGTTCTGGGCTGTGGCCATTCAAAGCAAGTAAACTTGGCAAAGGCAAACACATGACTTGGGATGAGAGTCTTGAGAAGAGTGAAGTTGCCATGTTGGATCTGTACATGCAACGTGCTGGTATCAAGGATGGTATGAAGGTTGTCGACTTAGGCTGTGGATGGGGTAGTGTCACACTTCATGTAGCCAAGCATTTTCCCAATTGTAAGATTACCTCCATTTCAAACTCTCATAGTCAACGTGAGTATATCTTAAACACTGCCAAGGAGAGAGGATACAATGTAGACAACATTCGAGTGATTACGTGTGATGCGTCAAAGTGGGAAGATGATGCCTACTGTTCTGAAAAGTTGCAAGGGGTGGAGAATAATGATCGTGTGATTTCTATTGAAATGTTTGAGCACATGAAGAACTATTCTGTTCTCTTCAAGAAGGTAAATTCCTTCCTTGGGCCTGATGGGAAACTGTTTGTTCATGTGTTTACCCACAAAGATCATGCATACCACTTTAGCAAGGGTAAGTGTTTGGGAAATTTGCTGTTCTACTTTATTATCTTGTTGTTTTATTCTCTAACAAGCCCTCGTTGTACAGGCTGGATGGCGGACACATTTTTCACTGGAGGAACAATGCCTTCCGATGACTTATTCCTGTACTTTGCAGAGCACTTTTCAATTGCAAACCACTGGCGTGTCAATGGAAGCAACTACGAAAAGACAAGCAATGCTTGGTTGGCCTTGATGGATCGTAATTGGAAGAGCGGAGAATTGAAACCTGTGCTGGAAGAAGCGTATGGAGAGGGCAAGGGATATGAATGGTATGTCAACTGGAGATTATTCTACTTGGCGTGTGCAGAGTTGTTCGGTATGAATGGAGGTGAAGAATGGATTGTGAGCCATTATTTGTTTGACAAGAGGTAAACAAGTAGAGAGATAGAGAGGTATACGCATATAAGTCAAATTCTTTGTTCTGTACATTAAGTATCAATTTATTCTCGCTTTGATCTTCGATTCTTCTTTCCAGCTTTAGCAGCCACTGGTTCGGTGCTTTTCACAGTAACGTTAGTTCTACCTCGAGCCACTTTACGGAGTATTTTTGAACCCCAGTAAAGATTTAGTAGCCATCCTAGAAGCATGCATCCACAAGTGATTCCTAGGGCAGAAAGAGGAACTCCCGAAACTTCCAGCGATGATAATGATTTGAGCTCAGACATGCTAAAGATGTAAAGGTGTCCAATCCCCGCAGTGTACATGACAATCCGGGTTAGGAAGAACGAAGCAGCAAACATGGTATTGACATTTTCAAGCAATACACCTGAGTCGCGTCCACTCTTGAGAAGGAACCAACGCCAATTCAAAAATATTGTGCTCATTTCTCCAACGATTAGCCATCCAAATTGAAATGGCATGATTCCAAAAGTGCCATTGATCACGCTGCAGAATGCAAACAACATGTGATGCGCCATCGTATCTCCCCCGCCCAACTTGGGATATTGATGCAAGATGTGAATCATATCGTAGAAAAGGTATGCGACGAAGAGAATATTGGTCCGTGCCACCTCGAGATGTGCCTCTCGATAATCACCCTCTGGCCCAATGTATATTTTGTCCATATTGGAAGCAGCCCACAACGAATACAAATGCATTACACCTCTCGCTGTGACATACAATGAGTGTACAAATGACACGGCATAGGATGGCCCTAGCTCCATTAATGTTGCCTTTGCTTTATCACTATTAGCCTTCTTCGGGTTGACGATAATTTTCGAATATTTCATGAAGGCAACCTTGATTGCAAATTGTGAAATTTGGTAGAGAATCTCCCAGGTGAAGATGTCCGTCACGAGCATTTGCAAGGCAGGTAAGGATCCACCATCATGGGAGTTTTCGAAGATTAGAGGAGGAGGTTTTGTCATATTTGTTGGTAGGCGGATTATGATGATTATGATGGCTGGGTGATTGGTGATGGATCCAAAAAGCTCCCGTGACGTGAACGGACAGTGGTCATCGATGCGACACATCACATCGAAGGTATGATGTGGCCATTTTAGCGGGAAAGTTACGCACGACAAGCCGACTCAGCGCTTTTCAAATCTTCCGCCAATATCCTTCCTATGGATGCCCATCAAATGGTCGGCATCAGAACAAACGCAACCTACTGCATAAAGCCATCAACTCCAACCTTGTCATATAGTTGTCACTACATCGGCGAAATATAAGTAGATAGTCAGCCGCCATTTACATATCAGAAATGGATCACTCAAACGTATCTAGCTTCACCGCACCTGCCGATGAGTGTAGAGTAGGAGAAGATTCCCCAACCCGAATTCTATCATATTGGCCCCAAGAGCTTAAACTTGGGTATAACGAAAAAGTGAGTACGACCACACAAAAATTATTGAGGTGACGGATCGTAGAAATTTTAAAAATTTCACGCAGTCGCAGCCAGGAGATCATTACTAATTCTTTCACTAACCTGTTCTCTTGCCTTCTCGCTGATTGGCATTGCATTCTTTCTCTCTCACCCAAGAACATGACCGCTGAGGCCGGCATCGCTGCTCTTGCCATTACAATCATCGCGGTCGTGTATAGATATTCACTAAAAAAGAAATCGAATTCAAGCGACCAACCAAGTCAACAAAAGAACAAAACAGATTACATCGTGACAAAGATCCACAATCAATGGTACAATCTCACAGACTTTGATCATCCTGGAGGTCCAGTCGCCTTGTCACTAGTCCAACGACGAGATGGAACAGCATTGTTTGAGTCTCATCATCCCTTCACCAAACACAAAAAGTTGATGCAGATACTATCAAAGTACGAAGTGCCAAAGGCAAAGGAATCTACGTATGGATGTCAATTAATGGACGAAAGAGATGATGGATTAGTATACGAATGGGATGGAATAGAGAGTGATGAATTCGTGTCTGATCTAAAGGCGCTAACATCTGAATACTTTGGTAAAATTGCCAAAAAGAAGAGTCTATCGAATATCACGGAGGCAACTAAAGCAACTCTAGCAAGATGGGCTCTCGTCATGACACTAATGATCAGTTTCTTTGGCACCTTGCCATTGTATATTCACGGAAATTGGATTTTTATTGTGCTCACACCAGTCCTTGCGTGGTTGACGATTGCCAACTATTGGCATGATGCCACGCACTTCGCCCTGAGCTCGGATTGGAGAGTGAATGCATCCATGCCATACTTGCTTCCTCTTCTCTCGAGTCCATCAGTTTGGTACCATCAACATACAATTGGCCATCATGCCTACACAAACATCGGGCACAAAGATCCAGATTTAGCGCATGCACCTCAACTCATGAGAGAGCACAAAAGTATTCGATGGAGGTCTACACACTCGAACCAAGCTCACTTTCTGCGCATCCTTTTAGTTTGGTCGATAGCGTCTGGTATCGGGTTGAACATTCTAAGTGATATGAGATCGGTTGTCAAGCTCACCTACAACAATGCGGTTCCTTGTATGCAAAGATCAAGGTCGAATCTCGCTGCACATTTATTTGGCCGTTTATTCTACATCAGTGTGGCATATGTCTGGCCATTCTTCGTCTTTCCTATTTGGAAGGCCCTCATTTGGTCATTCGTACCTAATGCAATCTTCAGCATGTGCTTCATGCTGAACTCACAAATCAATCACATGGTTGGACCTTGCATAGACGCATCCTCGAAAAACTTTTACAAACACCAAATTGTGACGGCTCAAAACTTTGGCAATGATAGTCGTTTGTGCTACTACTTCTCTGGAGGGCTCAACTATCAAATCGAGCACCATCTCTTTCCTACAATCAATCATTGTCACTTGCCGGCGTTGGCTCCTGGTGTGAAACGGATATGTCAGAAGCATGGTGTTCCTTACAATGTAGTGTCTGGCTACAAGGAAGCTCTGGTAGCGCACCTTGCTCACACAGTAGAAATGGCAGTTCGTCCGTAAACTTGACTATTTGTATTTATGTAATTCTTTATTTAACGACAAAGTTGCAACGAACAAGATTGACGTACTACAAACGAAACTGTTGGATTAAAAGATCTTAGAAAAGTATATTATGTATTATGCTTTCTGGACACAAGCCAAGGCAACACTATTTCACGACTGCAATATATACAACGAACAAGAGTTGAAACTACATAACTTAGGCCGCACGAGCCCCTTTGCAGTTTGACTTGACATCATTCAATCTTGGGGATAGTGACTTGTCTCTGCTCAAGCTCAAATCTAAACTCTTCTTTCTTCCTACTCGTATTGTAGCTGACTTTGTCGTTCCCTGAATCTTCGTGGTGGCTTGAGATTTTATCTCCTCGTCGGGCGTTACCTGCTGCGCTATGCCAGCATGACTTTGATTGGAGATAGCTGGCGAACTCAAGATGCTTTCGTAGCTATCGAACTCTCGCCAAGCCTTGTCCACGTCGTCTTCCTCATACGTTGATGACTCAACTTCAACATTCACGTGACTTGGAAGAATGTGACTTATTGCGCAATCTACTGACGGCCCATCCTTACTACAGCTGCAGTCTTTACTGCTATTCAGCTTCTTGTCCGCGGTGGGGCTATCGTATAGAGCTGATGAAGCCGACACGCCGAAATCCCAAAATTCCCATTCATTTGCCTTAGATTGTTCATTCATGTTAATACTATGCAGGTGCCGATTTAGCTTGCTATGATGAAATGTGTATGCTGTTTCCGGGAATTCTACAGCACGAGAAGCCCTCCGACACGAGTGCTGCTGTGCAAGATTGGAACCATTTCGAGAACTCCGCTGGCAATGACAGCTTGCTATGCAATAATGGAGTGCCACTTCCTTTGAGATTTCAATCGCACGAATTTTACGAAAAGTCGTAATGCACCTTTCAAGCAAACATAATAGGTTGGCCCATGCATGGTACTGTTTCTCTAGCAACTATTATCTCGACGTAAATACTATTTATACAATTTGACAGAAATGCACTGATCAAGTCAGTCTTGAGAAAGTCTAAGCGACCAAGCCCTTCTCCTTCAATTTGCCCAACAATTCATCAATACTTCCAACTGTCTCGCCCTCCTTCCTTGGAGGAGGCTCGTAAACTTCCACCACCTCGTTCTTTGGTGTCAGTACTTCATCCAAATCTAATCCCAACTCTTTTACCATATCTTCCAACGAGATTGTTTCGACAGGCTTTTTCTTTGCCTTCATAATGTTTGGCATGGTTGGATAACGTGGTGTGTTGAGGCGGAGATCGCATGTAATAACTGCAGGTTTACCACTAGCATTGAGTTTGATTGTTTCCGTGCCTGATTCCGTCGTCAAATTTTGCAATTGAAACAAGTAGATAGTGTTTTCGTGTTAGCTACTGCACAATCTTTATGATGCATGCAACGAGGTAAAAGAAACTCATGAATACTCACCAGTATCAGTTTCACGTTCTACAGTGAACGAGCCATCATCACCTCTCTCTATGTTAGCAGCAAATGTTGCTTGTGGAGCATTCAGGAGACCAGCAAGAAGAGGACCTGTTTGTCCACAATCCTGCAAATAGGTTGACATACATATTGTTAGTTTCGCGAAACAGAGTTCAAAGTAGTGATGCACCTACACATGAGTCAAACTTGATCCACACACACTTACCGAGTCAATACTCTGTTTCCCCAACAAAACCAAATCTACAGCATCTTCCTTCTCCACAATCCCCTTGAGCAAACTAGCAATCGCCCAAGGCTGCAAGTCTATGTAATCCCCTCTCACATCCGGCTTGGTCTCGATATGAATTCCTCTATCCGCACCCATGGCCAAAGCTGTACGAATCGTCTCCGTGCACTGCTTCGGTCCGACAGAGATTGCTACTACCTCGGCACCCTTGTTTTGTTCTTTTAGCTGAATGGCCTCTTCAACGGCAATTTCGCAGAAGGGGTTCATACTCATTTTGACGTTTTTGAGTTGTACGCCCTGTGCTCCTTTGGAGGGATCGACACGAATCTTTTGAGCATAGTCGATGACTCGTTTGATTGGGACTAGAATCTTTCTCATTGTTTATGTTTGTGTATGCGTGTGTTGATACTTAGGTGAAGGAATGCCAGTTCTATTATTTTGATTGCACAGAATTTTCAATTCAAGGAGTTCAAGTGCTTGACTGATGACTGATGCAAGAGTGAAGTGTCGCGAAAGAAAAATTGATGCAGACGAGGCAGAGTACGCGGCAAGTGGAGGAACTGTGTGGTGGTGCTTTTGATTGAATGATGTAGCGGGCTGTTACCTTGCCATTGGATGGGTGAGACTGGCTCGCTCTGTTTGGGTGATGCCAATGATGATTTTTCTTTCGGATCTTTTGTTGACACCTGAAGGTGCGTAGTTAAATACTCTAAGACCTCTATCTCAAAATCCAGAAAGGAGCTTGCCTTGCTGAGGTCAACATACATACTGAACTCAAAACGAGGAGGAGTAAGAAGCAAATAAGTAAGTAACCATAAAGTGACAATTACTTTATACTAATAACGAACACTTGCCTCTAGGCTAGCCCGTTTAGCTGGGACATACATCTATTTTGCCCATTATTTTTGTACATGTTGAAATTTGTGCGGAACTCAGTGATATTGAAAAATCACTTCAGAGAAAGGGAAGTGTTGCTCTCCAAATAAGTTTGAATTCTCTCCATTACCATTGGCAAGCTACCCGCCTGCAAGCCGGGTAGAAGCGAGGAGAAAGTTGTATCGGTTTCGCTGAGGGCGGAGACTTCTTCAAGTGAGATACTGTGGTCTTTTTTTCGAAATCTTTTCAGCCGCTTTGAAATACGGTGTCGTAATCTGGTGTCTTTCGCTGTCTCCTCGACGTTATGGTTCACAACGTTCATTGCAAGTTTCTCACCAGGAAGAATTTGTACACCTGAGTCTTGGGTGGGTGCGTCGGCATCGGGAAATACGAGTTCAGCTACCTTCATGCCATTACCAGAAGCTTCAAGCCCAACAACTGGGGCAAGCGCATCATAGGCTGCTGCAAAGCCCTCTCTCATTCCAGCAATAATATCATCCCTATCCTGTGACAAGACTGATAGCTCGGGAACATCAGCTGGGACAGTAATTGGGAGGAGATGAGCACGACGCCAATTCTCCCTATTTTTGTCGTCTGCAGACACTCGATTCTCTTCGGGTGCAGCATAAAGCACTTTGGCTGGTGGGATTGGAATAGCCTCTGATGAGCCAAGTCCATCGTCACAAGTAAGCACATCTTCGGCGTAAAGATATTGTTGACCTCCCTTTTCAAAAAACTCAGCTGGAGTGCTTACTCCACTTGAACGGAAGTAGAAAGGGGCTACTGCACGCTCGTACAGAGTCGGTTTCGTCTTGGGTACATACGAAGCAGGTCTGGATCGCAAAGCAAGTACATGCGTAGCGCCTTCTGCCACGGCAGAGCGGAAAGGTACAGGCTCGTAGCAAAATGCATCAAAACACAAGAGTTTCTCTCCTGATGATAGATCCATCCGAAATGGATTACCAGCAGCTCCCGGCACAGTCATGCTCGCCCCAAGGCAAGCCCATATACCTCGACGATATCCATTTTCATCGGCCTGAGCCGATTGTATTTCAGGATATAACGTTGACGGATCAGCAGTCACTGATTGGCCAGCAGGATTTGCAAAGTCGTCTCTAAAGTGCCCTTCCTTCGATCCAAAGCAGACAGATTTAAGCTCTCCTGTCTCCAAATCAACTGCGGAACTCACGATGCGAAGAGGCTGTACAGCATCGTTATGTGCAAATGCTTCCAAGTCAAGAGGTCTCAAACCACGTTCAGGACACATGATAGCGTCTAAAACAAAGGAAGTGTTCAGTCCACCAGCTCGAGTTGGTGGCAGGTCCCGCATTGCTGGCAACGTGGAGTTGCTTTCTGTGATTGGACTTCTAAATCTTTCCACCAAGTTGGAGTTCAGCTTCTTGCCCAATGTTCCCAGTGAACCTCTGACCACATGTGCCACAAACATGTTACGAAAAATATCCGAAATAATCTTGGACTTCCTCACAAACAGGTCTTTCCCTGCAGGGATGACGTCTGTGTAGACATCGAGGTACAACTGCCTGCTTACAAAGTAGCTTCCAATGATGCTTCCAGCTGAACTACCGTAGATGGAGTCAAAGGCATTGGAAAGACCAAGACAAGCAATGGCAGCTGCCATACCCCCAGAAACTGCCCCACGCATTCCTCCACCTTCAATTGATAAGGCCAGAATGGCGGTGTCATCAGGTGCACGCGAGCTAGGTGAAGATTTGGAATGGTACCGTTTGTGAAGTAAGTTGAGCACATCATGCGAGAAAAGCTGTTCTCCTTTACTGGCAATAGCATCTTCTTCTCGTCGTCGAGGGAACTTTGCCGCTATAACATGTACATCTTTATGCGAGTCCCCTGGATATAGAAGTCACGAAGAAGAAAGAAGACGGCCCTGCTAAAACTGTTGTTGTCAGATTACCACGCATTCAAGTCTTTCTATAGAAGACCTTCCTCGAAGAACTTTAAATCGAAGGTCGGGACAAGAACGCGCCCCTTTGTGTATACAATGTCTAGAGCCTCAAATCCTCTACATAATTCATACATGGAATTGCTTTAACTCAAGAAAACCCAAGAAGAATCATCCATGCTACAAAACGTTATACTGCTATCATATGAAGAGCAAATTGTACACTCGCTCAGATACGCACCAATTTGATTTGTCGTGAGGTTAACGAATGAAGGCTAAAAGATCTGCCAAGTTACCCTCATACCTTACACCGACAAGGAGTTTTCATTTAATGATTAACTATTAACTCGAAGTCTATTTGGTGACAAATTTCTTCTATCTGAGTACTTTTGTTTGGTTGTAGAATTTATACTGTGCATTATTATACATGTTTTGGCTATTTGCTATTTGGCTCTTTGCCTTAAGTACTTGTTTGCAGCTCAGTAGTGAAGGCCTCTTGCAAAAGTATGTCCTAAATTATAATGTAATGCAATAAGTTGTTCGCCACTTGTGATTATCTTGACTTTAGTGGCTTTTCAAATGAGACCAACAGCCTATTGAGGGTCCTCTTTTCGCCTTTTTGCGGAAGGTTGCTCTGCCTCAGCATGCATCGCAGCACATTGCCATGGTGGAATATGCAACGTAACAAGTCCATCATCATCAGCAGTGGTAATTTCTTCAACTACAGCACTTTTCAATGCATCGATATCCCACTTGCAGCGCATATCACCATCATCTAGGTATCTACGTGCTAATGTAATCCTGTTGCCGACCCGCAACCATCCTACAGAAATGAACTTTCCAAATTCATTGCTACCCAAGGCAAAGACTAGATTGTCAGCTTGGTCACGAAGATTGCCAGTCCAGCGGAGTAGAGAAAGATACATATCATGAACATCGTCAGTGTGTTTCTTCTTGTCGCTGCCTTCACCCAAGTCATAAGATCCACTCATGGATAAGCGGTAGAAATTATTAGCGGGATCTTTCTGAGATGCAGTACAACTCGCTGTAAACGAATAGGCCGATGTAACATCTCTCTCAAAGGCACCTCTCTTTGGCGCTTCCACCGCAACAGCATCGGCAGATTCACAACCGACCCAAGTTCCTTCCCACTTGAGCCCGATATTTGAGCCATCATCTCCTTCTTTCGTTTCATCCTCATCATCTGATAGGATTCCGTCCCATACGAACAGCGTTTCCCTCCAATTAGCTGACATGGCTTTGCAGGTGTTCTACACGGTTGGAGCAGTATCGTGGATTGGAAAGATCACCTGCTAGCTGTCAAGAAGCATAAGTAAGACTGGGTCAATAAAAAACGTGATTTTTTTTTTTAGCCTCGTTCGCGGAAAAAAATTAAAATTCGAGGGCCAAGAAGTAGTGCGTGAATGCAATATGAAGTCTTTATGTGATATTGGTGTATGTTATATCGTTGTAAAGCTCTTTAAAAGGTCTTCTTTGTATTTGCAAACGTTTAATAATAAAATTTGTGTAGGGCTTTCTCCAACGTAGCAACCTAAACACTTTTGTGAGAGTGTTCGTCAAAAATAATCTGGCTAAATTAGAAAATCACGTTTTTTATTGACCCAGTCTTATGTAGTCGGAGGAGCGAGGATGGAACTCCATGATGAAGATGTTGAGTGATTGCAAAGATACACTGTCAGACAAATCTGTATTGGATTCCGACGTACCTTAGCTCAGACGAACCTAAAAGCTTTCTGTCAACTCCGATCTGTCACTTCAACCTTCAAGCCATAAGTAAAGTATGGTACAACACGTTTGTTGTTGGGAAATTAATCCTTAGGAGAGAGATGTTAGGCATTTAGACATTAGTAGCGATCAAAGTGCACTTGTACGATAACGTTTATATTGATTTTGTACACATTAAAAGAAAAAGCTACGTCTACCACAAAACGAAAACAAACCCTTTACTCCAACCAAGCTTCCACTTCTTCTTCTGTGAAGCTCTCCATTTGAGTCACAGCTCTGCTCTCGCATAGGGGCATTAATGCTTTATTCCCCGGACGAGAGAAAACCAAGATTAGACAGTTTTCAGTTTGACTTCTGAACCCGGCCTCACAATAAGTTAAGTAGTAGTTCCATACACGCAAGAAAACATCATCAAAGCCCATCTTTCGCACTACATCCTCTTTTCCGTTAAACCTTCGTCGCCACTCTGCCAATGTTTCAGCATAGTGTAGTCCAATATTATCAATATGTTCAAGACTTAGAGTGGACCACTTGTAGGAGGCATCAACAAGAGCATGGAGGGAAGGGCAAAGGCTTCCAGGGAAGATAATGGTGTTGATAAAGTCTGTAGACCGCAAGTAAGTCTCGTATCTTGCCTCTGGCGTAGTGATTGCCTGTTGGGTACAGTAGGAGTAGGGCAAGAAGTAAGCACATTGTAATCTTAATAAGAGCTTGAATAGCAAGCAACACAAGAGTATGCAATTTCGATCTCACCTCCATAACCAATACACCGTCATACTTGAGAACTTGCTCCACTGCCCAGAAGAATTCTCCTAAGTGTTCATGGCCTACTGCTTCAATCATTTCACAGGAAATGACACGATCGAACTTGCCTTGATTGTCCTGTCTACGTGCAAAGATGCGGTAGTCAACAACTTCAAAGTTGATCAGATGGCCCAAACCTTCCTTCTCCACCCGCTCTTCAGCCAGAGCTTTCTGTTCGACACTTAAAGTGATACCCGTGACTTTGCAACCATACTTCTTTGCTGCGTGAATAGAGAGTCCACCCCAACCAAAACCAATATCGAGGAGGGTCTGACCCGGCAGAATCTGTGCCCTATCACATAGAGTGTCTAGCTTTCTCCACTGGGCTTCCTCGAGCGTTCCCTTGAACCTAAGTCCAGGAGAAGGTTGCCCCATCAACGCAGGAGGCTGAGCCACCGCATCATAGATTGCAGAGGAATACATCAATGTTTCCTTGTCCAAAAATGTGCGGAACAAATCATTTGAAATGTCGTAGTGAGCATGAATGTTCTTCAAGCTGCCTCCTTTCTCCGAATTGTCCATAAAGATCTTAAATTTCAAGTAGTTAAGCATTGATCCGATCTTGGAGATGGCAAGTCCCGAGGCATTCGCGAGAGCATTACCGTAGGTGTGTTGTTTCGATGAACGGACTCCAACAGTGCCGATATCACGATTGCCAACAAAAAGAAGGAAGAGACGAGTGAGCCTGTTGAGATGAGAGTAGAAAAGACAAGATAAGTTGTTAGTACACCATATACAAGAGGAGACACATCATCTCATCACAACAACAACAACAGCACAGCAGCAACGACTACTCGCCCTACTGGATCTCCAAGAACTTTATTCACTTCACCTTCCGGGAAGCCAAGAGTCCAGGGGTAATCTTCTTTCTTCTCCAAAGCCTCAACGACGAATTTCCCACTCATGTACGACCTTGCCAAACCCAAATCATATTCAGTAGCAATTTTCACAAAGAACCAGTCATCAAAGACTCTTGCAGTAACGGGATGAGCATCTGCTCCACAGGGACTTGAATCACCAAACGACAAGAGAGATCCATCGTTCAACTTCAATACAAGCTCGCCTTTAGTGATGGCAGCTTTGAGGAAGCGAACTACAAATGCCTTGCACACTGCTACCGGCACTCGGTAGGTAAGGAAATGCTTCAAGCGACGGAAGAAGGTGTTGTTTTGTTCAAAAGTAAATTTGGCTAAATCTGGCGTAGGCAAAATCAACTGACCGTCATCTTTGTTCGCCCATGGCAATGGGACTTGATTGATAGCTGTTGCAACTTCAAATCCGGCCCTGCAACCATCCTCGTGGAATCCATGTCCCATGTAGGCTCCACAAAACCAAAGCCCATCCTTTCCTTGGAACTTGTCCTTTATTTCCTGCCTTCCATCAAGTGTTTCTCGCGTGAACTGAGGATGTGCCATAATTTGGCGTCGGTACACCATCTCAGGATTGGGTGCAGTGTGAGGATTCAACGAGACAAACACATCGGTAGAAGATGTAAGGTTCTGAAGACGATTGATGTAGTACGTGACATACACGGCACGCATCCGACCATTTTCTCCCTCCAAATGCTGAGTATCACTGTCTTCCTTCGATAATTTGTTACCAAAGCCAGATGCTGCCCCTTCCATGGCCTCCTTCTTCTTATTTCCAGACCCGTCCTTTTGGCGGTGAGTAGACAAGAATTCACTCTTTCCCATGCAATTCCAGCTGCCCCATGCAGCCTTTCGTTTTGGGCATGAGAGCAGGATCGGAGTGGACGTACACTACATTGTCTCCATATTCAATTTTGTCCAGAGCTTGAATGAGATTGGGATCAACCGTTTTGCTTTCATCACTGCTGAGGATTTCGACCGCCTGAGGAGAGTGACAAGCAAAGATGACATCATCAAACACCCCACACGACTTGTCATCGGAAGTAAACAGCTCATACGAACACGACCCATCCCCCTTTGTAATCTTGTTCAACTTTACAATAGGCGTCGAAGTATGAGCATTCTTACCCATGATATCTGCTACTTTGGACGTATACTGAATGCTCCTTCCCGCTGGAGTCTTCCACTGCGGACGATCAAACAACTGAAGCATCCTATGATTGCACATGAATTCAATCAAGGAACTGGCCGGAAAGGCCATGACGTTTTCCACCGATGCAGACCACAATGCTGCCATCATGGGTACTAGATAGTAACTAGCAAACGCCTCCGAATATCCTTCCTTGTTGAGATATTCTCCAATTGTCACCTGACGAGAGGGATGATCCTCTGGTAAGAGAAGTAACTCACCCGCATGATTATTAAAATGCATCATATCACGCAAGAATGTGTAGAACTCCGGCTTGATGGCTTGCATAGGATTGGCAAAGATGCCCTGAAGAGAGTGACTGCTCCATTCCACAGTCTTGCCCTGATCAAGAGAGATTGAGAGGGACATGTCCGTCTCTTCCCCTTGGACGCCCATTTCTTTGAACCAATTGGTCATATTGGGGTAGTTGGCGTTATTGTAGACCATGAATCCAACATCGATATCTACTTCATGTTTGTTCTTCTTTTGGGTTGCCTTGGTGGATGATGCATCCTCTTCTTTCTTCTCTTCTTCTACTACATTCGTGCTAGTGGTTTTGCTGTTACCACCATTATCGCCATTAACGTAGTCTCTGCTAGTCATCTTTTCAGTGTCCACCGTGATCGTGTGAGCATGGCCTCCTAAACGACTTGCCGATTCGTAAATGTGCACATCAACAGAGTTGGGAGTGGATTGAGTTTGGAGATGCCACGCTGCGGCGAGGCCGGAGACGCCTCCGCCTACGATGGCGATGCTTTTGGGTTGATCTGGCATGCTTGTGGTTGATTAGGTGTTGTATTGTTTCGCTCCTCTATCTTGTAAGCTTGCTCAAGAGATGGTCGGAATGCTTTGATAATTAGATGTGATGGGGAGTTTTGAGAAGCACCGAAACTGATGATGTGGCTGCCGTACTTCGTGCGTAAGAACGCTTTTGTACTGATTCCTTCGTGGTTCCTTCGTATCTTCCACTAAGATCTTCGGAAGATATTTTGCTAACTTGGCACGCCAATTGCCACAAGAAGCCATCACTAGAGGACACCTCCACCATGATCTTTTCCAAGCCCTGCCTTCCTACGGGCGCAATGGCCTACCAAGATGTCCGGCCTCATCACATCCTTGCTCTGTACTCGACATATCATGTACTATCGGCAATCCTCTCCTCCAGCCGCTTGATTGAGAAAATCAAAACTCATCTCTCCAACCACGCCACGACATTCATTTCCAAGCTATCGGACATTTGCCTCCCATTGGTATACTCACCAATCACATCCTATCTTCTTCCCGATGCACTTATCCGATATGCCATCCGAGTTAGATGCTCACATACACTCATTGAATTGGGGGAGCACACCATAGAATTGGATCAAGAGCGCAAGATGGAAATTGCAAGTGAGTTAAAGTCAATGCCCATTGCAATTGAGACTCAGTCTGCCAATGAGCAACATTACGAGGTACCTGCTCGATTTTACGATCTTTGTCTCGGCCCCAACAAGAAATACAGTTCTGGGCTGTGGCCATTCAAAGCAAGTAAACTTGGCAAAGGCAAACACATGACTTGGGATGAGAGTCTTGAGAAGAGTGAAGTTGCCATGTTGGATCTGTACATGCAACGTGCTGGTATCAAGGATGGTATGAAGGTTGTCGACTTAGGCTGTGGATGGGGTAGTGTCACACTTCATGTAGCCAAGCATTTTCCCAATTGTAAGATTACCTCCATTTCAAACTCTCATAGTCAACGTGAGTATATCTTAAACACTGCCAAGGAGAGAGGATACAATGTAGACAACATTCGAGTGATTACGTGTGATGCGTCAAAGTGGGAAGATGATGCCTACTGTTCTGAAAAGTTGCAAGGGGTGGAGAATAATGATCGTGTGATTTCTATTGAAATGTTTGAGCACATGAAGAACTATTCTGTTCTCTTCAAGAAGGTAAATTCCTTCCTTGGGCCTGATGGGAAACTGTTTGTTCATGTGTTTACCCACAAAGATCATGCATACCACTTTAGCAAGGGTAAGTGTTTGGGAAATTTGCTGTTCTACTTTATTATCTTGTTGTTTTATTCTCTAACAAGCCCTCGTTGTACAGGCTGGATGGCGGACACATTTTTCACTGGAGGAACAATGCCTTCCGATGACTTATTCCTGTACTTTGCAGAGCACTTTTCAATTGCAAACCACTGGCGTGTCAATGGAAGCAACTACGAAAAGACAAGCAATGCTTGGTTGGCCTTGATGGATCGTAATTGGAAGAGCGGAGAATTGAAACCTGTGCTGGAAGAAGCGTATGGAGAGGGCAAGGGATATGAATGGTATGTCAACTGGAGATTATTCTACTTGGCGTGTGCAGAGTTGTTCGGTATGAATGGAGGTGAAGAATGGATTGTGAGCCATTATTTGTTTGACAAGAGGTAAACAAGTAGAGAGATAGAGAGGTATACGCATATAAGTCAAAT